>JAKCPI010015936.1:0-218048 GCA_023213315.1 Euborellia annulipes
GCCTCGAGTTCAAAGATTCATTTTCTGTTCTGGGAGTGACAGTTACATCTGATCTCTCCTGGAGCAACCACATCTCTTCTGTGGTTAAATCTACCGCAAGGAAATTGGGTTTCCTATTCAAAACGAAGCGTTACTTTTCCTCCCAACAACTCCTAATCCTCTATAAAGCCCAAATTCGGCCGTGTCTTGAATATTGTTCCCACCTTTGGCGAGGGGCGTCGAAAGACGCTCTCTCCTCTTTGGAAGCCATACAGAGGCGTGCAATTAGACTGATAGGTGATTCTACCCTTACTGCATCCCTACAGTCGCTAGATCATAGAAGAAGAGTATCTTCACTATCTCTCTTCTACAGGTATTACCATGGTCAATGCTCTGCCGAATTAAAATCAATTATCCCACCCAATGCAACATATTCACGGAACACAAGAGAGGCATCTTCTCAGCATCCCTATGCTGTTCAGATCACGACTAACAGAACAAAACAATTTCATTCTTCCTTTGTCCCCATGACCTCCCGTGATTGGAACAAGCTCCCTGCGTCTATCTTCCCCAAAACCTACAATCTTCAGACTTTCAAGTCTAACCTCAACAGGCATCTTCTCAGTTCCCGCAGTTGAGTTTCCCCTTTATGCTTCTCCTTTTGTTTTTATTTTCTTCCTGGCTGCATGTGACTATTGGTCATTATAGGTCTTCGGACCTTATGCACCCATTCGAAAAAAAAAAAAAAAAAAAAAAAAAAAGTATATGTAATATTTTTATACATATCAAAGTAAAAAGAAATTGTATATAAATAAATAATTTCAATGAATATTAAAATACCTAAGATCGTATATAATTGACAATATTTGCCCTGATGAAAGTTGTGATTGGCGACTGAAACGTCGGCAAATAGAAATTAAATAAAATATTTTTTATTTAATCTCCTGGCAGCAAAGTCCCTGCGAATCTTGATTAAATCTCCATAGCCCTAAAACATCAAGTTCTTGAGGAAAAAAAAAAAAAACATCGACGACTAAGAAAAAAATTCAGTTTTAGAGGTAAAAATAATAGTTAAATATTTTTCGAGATCTATATATTTGAATAAGATAATAGTATTCAAAATACCTCGATTCGGGCTTAACAAGTCATAGATATATTCAACAAGACATGTGAGTGTTTGTGTGTAAAAATAATAATTTTTCAAGATGTTTCCTGTTAAACACTCCAAACAACAATGAAAATTAAAATACAGTGGTACAAACCATTCCACTTATTTCTATTGTAAATAAGAACAAATGTAGGTAAATGTTCTTCCGACCTAACTAATCATCGCGTAGGTGGACCGAGTATTTTTGACCGATACTTACTTGGTACTCGATTCCAAAAGTACTTGGTATCGAAAGAAAAGTATCGAGTAAGTACTTGTATTTACTCGTATCGTTTCAACCCTAGCTACGAGGCCGAAATTTTATATTTAAGTTAGGCACCCCCCTGCGGCACAAAAATAAGCTTTTAAATAAAATAAAGCAAAAAGCTGGCATATTTGGGAAAAAGAAGAAAGATTATATTTTTTTTCATTAATGTAAATTAAACAATTATTCCGCTTTGTCATAAATTAAGTTGCTTTTTTCTATATTTTAATTTTTAATTCAAGATAAGACAAACTCATATAATCAAATATTGACGCTCTTTAAAACTTTATATAATTGATCTATATGGACATACAATGATGATTCAAGTTGGAAGTGATTGGGTTGTTTATGAAATAAAAAATGTCTAACGGATTGATTGATGATGAATGCACCTAACGGAATTCGGGATTTTTCTGGGCTATTATTTATAATAAAGCAAGAAGAAATCTCATAAAATTTTGTTCAGAGAATCAACTATGAATTTACCAGTTTTAATCAAGGTAGTCTAAATTAAATTAGTGAAATATGAATCGAGAAGACAGAGAGACAAAGTAAGTTGAAAAAGAAATAAATAAATAAATCTGATCTCAATTATTTTAATCTCAATTAATATTCAAACTCCTAATCAGGGCCCCGCCTGGGATGATATGGGAGTCTAAATTCCTTGAATTATCAAAAAAATAAATAAATATTAATAAAAATAATATAATAATGGAGAGAGAAATAGTGTTAAAATTTTAAACGCCGATTTATTCTTACTGATTAAAATAAATCACGATTAATGTATTTTATTACTAACAAAGGCGTAAATAACACCCCCGCAATGCAAGAGAGGGCGCAGCAAGTCAAGGGGTGCAGAGACCCGAGCGCATAAACAATATATAAAAGAATTTAAAAAATAAAATGTAGCAAACACATTATCTTCAAAATAAATTTTACAATTCATTAAGATATTTTAATAAAACTGTTTCATAATTAACACTGTTCAAAAGTGAATTTTTTCCTGGGGTATTATGAGCTATGCTAAAGTTTATGGGTAGCACTGATTCAAAAAATGCATACGTTTTGCTCCATCAGGCATATTTTTAGAGATATGGCGAAAAATAAACTTTAATAGAAAATTTGCTCTAAAGTGGCTGTAATTTTGAATATTCAAGATTTTTTATGGCGTCACCCCTTAAAATTATGCAGATAGTTTAAATACATAGAAATATTACAATTTCAGTACAATTTGAGGTGATTTTAGTGGTGTAAAATACGGCTAGTTTAGAAAAATAGAATTTTTTCAGTTTTTTAAATTTGGATACCTCTAAAAAATTTTTTACTGACACGTATTTGTTAAATATTTTTTAAAATAATAAAATGTATCTAAATTTAAAATTTTTGAAATTTTATATTAACAAATTTTTTCCGAAAAAAACTAAAAAAGCCCATCTGTAAGGGGTGCCTAACTTAAAAATGAAATTTCAACCTCCTAGAGCTTTTCGTTAATAAGATATCACACACAGACAGACCAAGTTGAGAAAAACGCTTTTTTGGACTCAGGGGACCTCAAAACATGTATTTCCATCAAAATCTCGACATCGAATTTTATCATACACATATTGTAAGTGGCTCAATCATGTTCATGCCCAAAAATTTTCATTTTTCACATAGCATAGACAGAGAGCGAATGACGATTTTCAGACACTGCCCCTGAAGATGGTCCCATATGCGACCGAAACGTAGGTCCTGGTTTGATAATAAATTGAAATATAAACTAGCTGCTTTGCTCATTCTTTCTCTCTATTTGAATATCAACATCCAACTATATACTTCCTTCAAAAAAATTCAGACAACAATAACATTTGTTATTAAAAGTGCCTAAGTCTTATATTTGCACATGAAGTCTTCCTGTTTCTGGGAAATTTCTATTTAACTTTCTGACAAAGTATTCTATTTTTTTGGTTAATATTCTTCAAATGAATATTTTTAGCTCTGATGATGGTCCAAACCTAGGACCGAAACGTTAGCCGAGGGCTCAATAAAGAAACTTCATTGGCTGAATTCTCCTTGATTTCTTCTTTCTTCAACATCTCTTCTCTACAGCCATAAATTTCTTTGATAGATTTATTTATTTCATTATTTGGCTGATCCCAAAAGTCAGAAAAATATGTAGATTAGTTGAGTTAGGAGTAATCAAGATTTATTCTGGCTCATTTATTCAGAAGAAATTTTCACTTTTATTAAAATAATTTCTCTCCTTACAGACTTTTATCTAATTCTGATTAAGATTTTTTTTTGGAATTTATTAAAATTTTTGTGGTTTGAATTCGTGATAGAGAAATAAAATTTCTCCAGATTATTATATTAAAAAAAAATAATAATAATAATAAATGAAATGAATTTTTAAGAGGAAATATTTTTTTAGGTTTGTCCAATCTAATATACAGTAAATAATAGAAATCAATAGGAAAAAATTATTTAGTTATCCATACATCCTGGTCGCAGGACAAAACTTATGACAAGGACAGAATCGTCCATCTGTAATTCCGACTATAAAAAAATCCAATTGATGCTCTCAGAGCGTGAGATTTCTATCAAAATTTGCCATGCCTTCTTTCTCTCTCTCTTCACAATATGATCCATTCAATTTTCATTAGATACAGTTAATAAAATCAAATAAAAATCTTTAGAACAATTTTATTAAATAATTTTTTTCAGCTCTGATTAACGTCGAAATATACTCGATAAGATTAATATTTTTATTGTTTTGTATATAAACCCGTAATTTTTAAAAATTGATTAAAATAGGTCACAAGGTATTTTATTAGATTCAATAAAATCTAAAGAAAGAAATTTTATAAGATTGGAGGTGCCTAAGAGCAGAGGCCTCTCCCAGTAGAAAGGATCAAGTCATTTACATTTTCACTAGATATTTCAATGTTTTTTTTTTTTTTTAATATTATGAAATTAAAAATTTTAACTTTTACTTTTTCGTTAATTTGTTAAAATAAATTCTCGAAATAAAGATGATATAATTACAGATGAGGTGTTAAAATTAAATATTTTAAAAAAGATGAAGGAGAAAATAAATAATTGAAAGATAAAAAATATATAGAATTATAGACAAGAAAAAATCGCGATGAAAATATTTATGTATTATTTATAAATATAGAAAAATATTTATATTCTGTTACCATGGCAACCATTTCTCCTATCTTTCCTATGAAATACAAGAGTAAAGTTGGCTTTATTTTTAAATTTTATAATAAATTCATTTTATATCACAGATCCGGAGAAAAATTACAAAAAAAAACCGACCAAGATTCAAATACTAATAAAAAAAAAAATGATCGAACGAAAAACGGTGCCGCAGTTGAGCTTCGCCCCCTCCGCCCTCAAAGGCTAGTTACGACGCTGATTATAAGGACATCGGACAAAAAATAAATACTTTTGCGTATTATCCGTTTAATTGTAATTTGTAGTTTGTCCGCGGCTGCTCCAACTGGCTAGAGGGGAGACGCCCCCTGGACCTACCGCCAGCTGGCTCGGGCCCGCCTGCGGCGGACCCTCGTCTTTTTTAATTATGAGAAGCGGGCTGGCGTCTAGACAGGGGGTCTACGCCACCCTGAACCCTTCTCCAGCTGGCTCGGGCCCGCCTGCTGCAGACCCTCGCCTTTTCTGCATCATCCTCACCCCTAAAGCATCAAAATGAGCCATCGCTCATGTCTCTAAGCCTAATGGCTGCTGAGAACGGGGTGAACACGCACGGAGTCAAGGGCGGATACAGGGGGAGGGGGGTAAAGGGGGTAATTAACCCCCCCAAGATTTGAAAAAAATACTTTTAAAAAAAAATTTATTTTTAATGTAAAATTTTAAAAATTAATATTTAAAAATTCGATTTGTATTAAATACAAATCAAATTTTTACGGCCGGGGAGAAAAATTTAAAAAAAAGGTAAAATATTAAATTTTTGGTTCCGCAAAAAAGAGGGAATGTTCCGCGGGCGGCAAAAATTTTTGTGTCCGGAAAACTTTGGTTCCGCGAAAAAAAAATTTTTTCGCAGAAAAATTTTTGAGATTACCCCCCGAGAAACACCTCTGGATCCGCCCTTGCACGGAGTGTAACACACACACACATTCGTCGTTTATATATAGTATAGATAGATAGTATAGGTATTTCGATTCCAGTAATATAGAATTATCTTCAGTACAATTAACAGATGTTTTGCAAATCGTTAATTTCTCCCACCCAATATGACAAAATAGCTGAACATTCCATGAATGCAATTTTTATAATTATAAAAATATTTTGTTATATTGGATAGGAGAAATTAACGATTTGCAAAACATCTGTTGATTGTACTGAAGATGATTCTATATCACTGGAATCGAAATATTTACAAATAAACGGATAATACGCAAAAGTATTTATTTTTGGCCGATGTCCTTATAATAAAACTTAACAAGGGTTGTATCACTCTATCTTAAATTCTTTTAGAAAACAAGTTATCTAGAATATAGAATTGTAAATTTTTTTCTCTAAAAGAATTTAAGGTAGAATGAAGTCATACCATCCTTGTTTTGGTCAGGTTTTCATTAACAAGTTAAGACGAATATCGGAATACTAATGCGACGTTTATTCCTAGTCTCGTAATTGTTTTGAGGTGACAACGTCTTACAAATCATGTGTCTATAGTGGCAGGTTAGGGAGGCATGCACGAAAAAGTTTATCGGTTTGAATTGTCTTAAGAGGTATAATTATGGGGAATATACGGTTAGAAAGAATGGGTTTTCAGCTAAAAATTTCACCAATTATTTTTTTCCTATCATTTTATTTTACCGCGCTGCGGTAAATTAAAATTTGAAAGTTTAAACACCTGTAGATTCCTAACGGCTAATCAGATCAGACTAAAGTTGATGTCCATTTGTGCAGGAAGAAAAACTCTAATAGAATAAATAAAAAAATCCCGAATAATTAACTCCAAAATTAGTTTTTTTCTCGAAAAACCTCATTTTTTAGTCAAAAAAATATCGAAAAGCCCTACTTGTGCAACTTGACCATAAAAGCTACATTAAATCTAAAAATAGTTTTAGAAAGAGTGGTTCAATACCCCGGGGTGTTTTTTCTTTTTTTTTGATATGACGTCATTTTACCGCATGAGAGCACTCGGCGGGATTTCGTTTTTCGAAATTTTAAACCCCTGTAGATTCCGAACGGCTAATCAGATCAGACTAACTGAGATGTCATTTGATGCAGAAAGAAAACCTCTAATAGAATAATTTAAAAAATCCCGAATAATTAACTCCAAAATTAATTTGTTTTTCGAAAAACCTCATTTTTTAAGCATAAGTTGCCCTTAATGGATAAAAGTTTGGCCACACCTGTCATATATTGTTACAATGAAAATATTTGAACATGTTTATTAATGGGAAAAAAGTACTAGTAAAAAAAAAACAAAACAATACTTTCTCTCTTTATATTTCAATATAGGTAAGAGAAAGAAAAAATTTTTGAAGACGTTGTCACGTTAAAAAGCCACCGGCTGTGTTGAAGACACAGCCAACACCACCCAAAAACTAAGTAATAATATTTTTTTATCTTTTTATTTCTATAGAAATGTATGAACATTTAAAAGAAAACAAAACAATTAAGCTATATGGAAAAAGAAAAATTGTTTTATTTTAATAAATTCTTAATTAAGGAAACTGGCAAAACGGAATCAAAGCACGAGATCATCATTAATTAGTAAAAGTTTTAAGCTGGATGTTTATCTATCCTTATCCCGATGAAGATAAATTTCTAATGTTGCTTGAGATGGAGTGAAATGCGTAAGAAATCGGCCGAGATCTCTAGACGACCCTGGCCTTGGCCAGATCCACTCTCACTTAAGGAATTGAATTTAGATCGAATCGGGAAAGCATCCTCCCAACCATATTTGTGGAAGATCTAATGTCAATGCCAATTTTAAAATTAATAATAGTAAAATCAAAGACGACAAAAATATATTTTTAGGTGACCTTGTACGTCAGTGATGCGCAAAACAAAAATCACAACGACAGGGTGCAGGTAGAATTTTCTCCGTTTAAAAGAAAAAATCCCTTCGACTTTCTCGAATACTCTTAAAAAAACGAGATTACCTCAAAAACTATTAAAAAAATAAAAAAAATGTTTTAGAACAAAAACTGTTTAAAACAATCATAATATAACAAATTTTTGAAAAAAAAATTGTCACATCAGATTTTTTTGTGTCGAGATATATTTAATTTCCCATAGCACCTTAGTTCTAAACTTGATCACTTGCGTCTTAAGTGAAAAAATCTGGTGTGACTGGCGCACAGCACACAACTTTCTCTTACCTTAGGTAATAGAAAGTTGTGTTCTGTGCTTGTCACACCAGATTTTTCGTGTCGACATATATTTAGTTTCCGACAGTACGTAACATTTGAATTAAGATGTAAAATTTATAAGTATGGGAAAATATTTATATTTTGTTACCATGGCAACCATTTCTCCTATCTTTTCTATGGAGTACAAGAGTAAAGTGTGCTTGAAACAATTTTGAGAGCAAAATCAGAATATACATTTGAAAGAGCTTCTAAAAAATAATTGATTTTTTAATTTTAATCAAAATCGTTGGAGCGAATTTTGAGAAAATCGAAAAAAAACTGAAAAAGTACATCAGTAAAGTACTAGTACCCTTTGGCCAATTTTGATTAAAAGCTTATTTTCTCGGTCCCGGGGGGTGTTTAACTTAAATATAAAATTTCAGCCTCAGAGCTCAATTCCTTCATGCTTAAAATTGAACACACACAGACAGACAGACAGACCATGTCTGGGTTCCGGGTTCGTTTCTCTTCGCCAGCGAGAAATTAATTTAAATTGACTACTATTCATTTGAAATAAATATGGATAAATGACCTTAAAGAAGAGATTTAAAAAAATATAAATTCATTTATAAAAGACTTAATAAATTCTCACCACAATATTTCTTCTTTTAAATATATAAAATAAATAAAATTTTCTTTGCTTTTTAATACAATTTTAGATTAAATCAAGAAAGAATGAACGAAAAAAAGCATATTTTCACGCCTCATGTGAGTGCCTAACTTAAATATAAAATTTCAACCTCCTAGCTCAATTCCTTCATGCTTTAAATTGAACCCAGATAGACACACAGACAGACCATGTCGCAAAAACCACTTTTTTGGTTTCAGGGGACCTCAAAACGTGTATATCCATCAAATTTATAATTTGAATTCCTTAGAAGACCTTAAGGTTTTTCAATAAGTCTTTTGTTTCAAACATTTTTTTTTCAAATTTTTTTACAATATTTTTTTAAAATTAATTTCTATATATTAAATATTGATATCTTATTATTTTTTAATTATCTTTTGTCTGTTTATGAAAAAATAAATGAGACATTTTTCAAACATTTTAAAGTTAGTTTTGTGAAATCTATCCTAATCTATTTCTATGAAAGCAAGTCTCTGATTTATTCAAATGTAATATTTATTTTTACTTGTATTTTTTTATATCTTTTCGATAATATGATATATTTGAGAACTTTTTTTATTAACTTTCTATTGATATTGTTAATCTCTAATTCTTTCCTAATGAATTATAATGTATTGATATTTGGGGGTGGCACTCGCGGGGCGGCTCTGGGTCTGCCTCTCCATATAGCGCCTGTTTTTATATATTTTTGCCTTCATAGCTCAATAATGGAATGGAATTTTTTCCTCTTTAATAATACTTTTACTGGTAAATTAAATTTCTTGGCTGCCTATACATGTTCATATAATTATTTTACATATATTTATTTAATTTATTATGACTATTATTATTTTTTTAATTACAAACATGCCTGATTCATTAAAAATATGTCATGTTAATGCACAGTCGCTGCCAGCCCATTTTGACGAATTTAAACATTTTTTCGGGGATAATCATTTTAATATAATTTGTATAAGTGAATCCTGGCTAAAGCCTCTTGCATCCTCAGATTACTTTAAGATGGATGGATACAATTTATTTCGTTGCGATCGTGCCGTTCGTAACGGAGGTGGAGTTGCGGCTTATATAGATTCTCGTTTTATATCAAGAGTACTTTCTGACTCATCGCAGTTTCACTCATCACTAGTTGAATTTATTTTACTGGAGATTCGCTGCGGTAGTTTTAAAATATTGCTTATTATTGTATATAGACCACCTAAAGTTGGGTTTTTTTCGGACTTAGAAACTGTTCTGAATAATTTTTCGCCCCTATACTCTGAGGTTATTATTTGCGGGGACTTTAATGCCGATTGGAATGGAATTTCTCCCGATAAACTTTACCTTGAGAATCTTTTTTACTCAATGGGCCTTAAAATAATTCCATTTAGATCTACACATTTTACCTCTACATCTCAGTCATGGCTGGATCTATTTATGGTTAATGCTCCTTTGTTTGATAGGGTTGAATCTCAGGGACAGTTTGCTGTACCGTTTTTATCGGGTCATGACCTGATCTATATTCATATAAATATAACTACCCCCACATATGAGCCTACTCTTATTTCCTTTAGGGATTTTAAAAATTTTAATGAAAGTAAATTTACTGAGGAATTAATTGAGGAAAATTTTAATCTTATCTATAATGAATGTGACATTGAAAATAAAATAAAAATATTAAATGCTATTTTAATTGAAAAATTTAATAAACATGCCCCTTTAAAAACTATTTTTCCCAAACGGCCAGCTGCCCCATGGCTAACCAATGAGATCCGCTCTCTAATGAAAGAGAGGGATAAAACTAGGTTGCGAGCTATCAGATCAGGCAACCCTCAACTCTTTAATGAATTTAGGATGCTTAGAAATCGTGTTAAGCGAGAGATGTTTTACTCAAAAAAAAATTATTTTCAATTATTATTTTTGGGATCCAGAGATTCTAAAACCTTATGGCAAAACTTAGGCAAAATTAATATTGGAAAGCAAAATAGTAATATAAGCCATGCATTCGATATAAACGAAATGAATAAATATTTTTCACTACCAGGTAATAATTTAACCTCTCGGACGCCACGGGAGACGATTCCCTTCGACTCCGAGAGATTCTTTTTTTCAACAGTTTCTCCTGAGAACATTGTACGAAACATTTGTCAGGCCAAATCTAACAGTATTGGGTTTGATGAAATGTCAATAAAACTTTATAAATTAGCATTGCCAGTTATTCTACCTGTAATTGTTCATATTTTTGATTGTTCGCTGCAGATGTCATATTTTCCCCGTATGTGGAGAATTTCATTGATTCGCCCTATACCTAAGATCCATAATCCTTCCAGTGTGGAACATTTCAGACCCATCTCACTTCTCTGTTCACTATCAAAAATACTTGAACGCGAAGTTTATCATCAAATGACACATTATCTGGACTCTAATAACCTCCTCAATAGATACCAATCTGGTTTCCGACCGCATCATAGCACACAGACTGCGCTTCTTAGAGTTTCTGATCATATAAAACATGCCATTGACAAAAGATTGGTAACTATTCTTGTCCTTTTTGATTTGAAAAAAGCTTTCGATTGTGTCAACCACTCTATTTTACTCGAAAAATTATCTCAACTCGGATTCTCTGAGAGCGCTGTCCTCTGGATTGAGTCATACTTGTGTGATAGACAACAAATGGTTCTGGGAGAGAGGGGATCCTCCTCTGAACCTCTTCCTGTTAGGAGTGGGGTACCCCAGGGTTCTGTGCTTGGTCCATTGCTATTTTCTTTGTATATTAATGATTTTCCTTCTAACTTATGTTCTTGTAATTATCAATTTTACGCAGATGATTTGCAAATATTTTTGTCATTTCAGCCAGATAACGTTATTGATAGCATAACCAGGATTAATCGAGACATTGAAGTCATCACATCTTGGGCGAGTAATAATAACCTAATTATAAATGGTCAGAAGACTAAGGCGATGCTCCTGGGGAGCTCTGCATTTGTCTCAAGGTTGATGGAGAGGGGTCTTCCACGTATTGTAGTTGGTGGTGATGTAGTGGAATACGAGCGGTCTGTCAATGACCTGGGAATCATTCTTGATTCCACATTCTCATGGCGAGATCATGTAGGCCGCATCTCTAATAAAGTATATAAAATCTTGTACCAGTTGAGGAGGCATGCCCAAATTTTACCCACTAAAGTTAGGATTCACTTAGTTAAGACACTAATACTTCCGCATTTTGACTATGGTTGTCTTGTGTATAATGATCTCTCTGGAGAGCTGGATTTGCGGCTTGAAAGAGTCCTAAATGCTTGCATTAGATTTATTTATGATGTGGCTATTTGTGACCATATTACTCCGTACTATGTTCAGATGGGCTGGCTGCGGCTGAGAGCAAGGCGAAAATACTTCCTGGGGATTTTTTTATATAATTTGTTTCGCACTCACAGACCGGGGTACCTTTATGATCTTTTCAAATTTAAGGACGAGGTGAGATCTAGGGTCCTCCGGTCTGGGGGGAGCGAGATTGTTATACCCAAACATAGGACCTCGACCTTTGCTGGGTCATTTTTGATCACAGCATCGAGGTTCTGGAATTCTCTCCCCCAGGAAGTTAAGGCGGCAAGGACCCTTGGCTCTTTCAAGGGAATCCTATTCAAATATATTTATTCCATTAGCTAGGCGCTGTGTGGGGGTGGGGGCCGTGTCGTGCTGGTCATCGATTGAATGCTAATGTTAATAATTATTTCTTTTATTTTGTTGTCTTATTGCCAATCTTGCATATCATAAGAAAAAAAAAAAAAAAAAAAAAGAATATGCTGTCTATTTAAATCTTAAACTCGCTCTGTAAATAATATTGTATTTTCTCTTTTTTTCTCTAAGAAGCTTTGCTTCAGAGAACTTTAAATAAATTTCTATTCTATTCTATTCTATATATATTACATATATACATAGGTAAGAGAAAGTAAAAAGTCAATTGATTCGAAATTTCCATAGGCCCTGTGTATTTCAATTGTATTTTAAATGGACTGGATGAAATAAACTATGATTATTTTTCCGAATTTTAATCCCTTATTTGGATATTTTATACACAATAGATAAGTTGAGATGTACAACATTTCGATTCGTGAGTTATCCAAATATATAGACAAAACACAAAAACTTAAAAATAGACTATTTTTCCTAAATAAATGCAAATATAAAAAAAAAAAAATCAACACCACAATAGATAATCCTAAATAAATACAAAATTTCATAAGAATTCATAAGACTTCTTTGCAATGGCTTCATTTCACTTTTTCTTGGGGGGGGGGGGGGGGGGAGCAGTACTAATCACAGTAATAATCGAGTGGAGAAGTAATGGTGGAGTGGACAGTAATAATCCAGTGGAGAAAAAAAAAATCAGAAAATTGTCCCGATTCCGCCGAGGTTACCTTTTGGCCGGTTTTGTTCAAAAGCTTATTTTCACGCCTTAGGAGAGGTGCCTAACTTAAATATAAAATTAAACCTCGGAGCTCATTTCCTTCATGCTTAAAAATGTCCACACATACAGACACACATACACACACAGACAGACCAATTTGCGGGACCCACTTTTTTTGGACTCATGGCACCTCAAAACGTATTTCCATTAAAATATCGGCATAGAATTTTTGAGATGATCGCAATACTTTCTCACTATATATTACATATATAGGTAAGAGAAAGTAATATATAAAATACCATTTGCGGTTGAGGATTTATTCAAAAAGTTGATTCAGATCTACATTAAGTTTTCGTGTTTATATACACAAACAAAGAGCAATTCCAAAAATATTTTTTCTTTCTTTTCTGTTGAAAATCACCAAAATGTCGATGTTGAATTTTTTGACGATTAATTTCTTTATGTATATTTCATATTTTACTGATAATTTTGAAAAATTTGTAAATCCCCAATGAAGGTGTTTTAATGGTAGTCAAGGGACCGAAATTCTTGAATTATCAAATTTTTGGCTTTCATACTTAATATAATCGAAACGTTATACAGTATTTAACATATATTTTTAAAAACCACAAAAGCTTTAATAAATATATAAAAATAATAAAATACTATTTCTATAGCCATCATCAGGTGATGTATTCACTTTGGTATTAGCTTTTTTTATTTTTTGCAAATGTCAAATTTTTGCAGTCGTGTATACTACATCAATGGCTGCCTTTGAAAATCGGATATCAGCATGCTACAATTAGCAATTAATTTAATTTACAATTATAAGTTAAGATAACGAGTTCGTTTTTGAGCCCCCCCCCCTGACCTCTGATGGTATATAAAAAAAAATTCCAAGCCACGGGCTCCAAATAAGCTTTCGACAGCCCTGATCGTGACCTTATATTATGAAAGAGAAAAGCTATGAGTATTTTAGAAAAATATCAACCATTGATATTAACGACTGGACCAATTAAAATGAAATTTTTAATCTACGACCGGAGGGCACAATAGCTTTTCAACTTTTATAAAAGAGAGTGGCCAAATCATCAATGTTTCTCCGATATTTAGTATAAATATTTATATTCAACCATGAAACCTGCTAACAATCCTATTGATTATAAGAATCTAAAACAACAAGTATTTTATTTTCACCTTATAATTAATTATCCTCACTTATTTAAAAAAAAAATTTCACTCTAACACAAATCCTTTTAATTTGTCTCAAAAGAGTAGGAGATAAGAAAACAAAAGGAAAATTATTTTTGAATAGGTGACAGAATATTCAATTGACTCGGGCCCGCAATCAAGATAAAAAAAAAAATTGATAAAACAACAACAAACTAAATTTTTTTCCTTTATTTACTTAATATTTAATCTAGAGAAGCTACATTTATGCTACACTGTTAAAAAATTTCAAGGGATATTCATAAGGGGTCGCACAAATTACGTAACGCCTTTTTTGACGATTTTCTAGTCCCCCCCCCCCATGTGAGTTAGTCACATACAAACAAACAAACCCCCTACAAATATTATGTGACAACATAGAACTACCCACCCCGAATGAAATTTCTTACTAAATTTTCCCTCGTGACTCAAATAATTCCCTGTTGTGAAAATAATTCGACTTTTTTTTTTAATTTTATAAATTCAACTTTGAAATTGAACTTTGTTGTCACACTTAGAGAAACCCCCGGGTCCCCATGTAACATTTTGGCCAGATTCCTCCCCCTAACGCGTTACGTAATATGTAGACCACCCTTAAACAAGTATATGAACTCTGTTACACAAAATGTTTATGAATTTTACATTCGGGTATATGAAAAGTTCATATACCAAATAATGAATTTTAATAAACAAATTTATTAAAAGTTTCATAAAAGGGTTGAAACGGGTAAAAATTCATATTTTTTTTTACAGTGTAAACAAAAATTTTTTTTCCCGCGCCCTACCTAAACTAAGATATTTTTAATTCGTCATTCTAGTTCTAAAGGTGTTAAAACAGCGTCCGCCTGCTCATATACTCGTAGAAAAAAAAAAACTCAAAAGCATATGACAACGTCCAATAAGAAAAGAAGTTAAAAACTATAGCAAAGACTAGTAGAGTGGGGAGAGTAGGCTTGAGCCAACTGAGATTCCCCCTCAACCTTTTCCTACATCACTATTAATAGGAGAAATTAGAATTCTTTCCAAAAAAAAATTGGAATCTTTATAATTCTGTACAGGATCAAGTTCAAGGTCAATAAGAAAAATTTGAAACGGTATATTAAAAATTGTTCCGATTTGGATGCGAGAAATTTTTGAATTCAGAATCCATTGAAAATACTATATTTGAATATTAGAGCATATTTTTTCCTCAGAAAAAAAAAATTATGTCTTATGTATTTAAAAATACTTAAATAAAATGTGTAGTTTTATGGAATTGGAAAACATAATCGAAATGGTGAAGAAAAGAATTTGATTCGGACCAATAAAATTGCATATCCGATTATCAAATTCACTAATCTCAATCAAAAGAGAATAAATTCAAATTACAAAAAATATACACATTTTTTTTTAAAGCTTTTGTATGACTAAATAGATCCGATGGAGGTTTTGAACAAAATAGGTTCTGCATACTCATTACGGCCGTAACAAATTATCTTTTCTATCAGAAGTATATACGGACCCTATATAGAGAAAGATCTATTTTTAGAAATATCAGAGCGGTCAATTGTTAGGGGAGATTGATATTAGAGGGATAACTCAAAGTGAATTAAAATCTAAATGATATTGTAAAAATATCAGGGGCATTTGTTTCAAACTTTTTATTCACTTTATGCGTATTTCGACTGTAATCAGGCTTACTGATGATGACTAATGTTGAAATACGCATAAAATGTATTACTTCAAACAAATCAGCTAGTAATTCCGAAAGGAATAAAACAGAAAAAATCTTTCAAGAAAGTATACTAGGTCTATAGTATAACACGGAGCCGTAGCCAGGGGTACAAATCCCCCCCCCCCCCCGAAATCTTGAAAAATTATAAATATACAGAAATATATAGAGAGAAAGATGGTGTTCAAATTTTAAATAGTTTATTGTCTATCAATAACTCATTATTATTACTATTATATCTATTAATTTGGCAGTACTCTCCCAGATCGTTCAGCCCCCTCCCCCCCTTCCGAAAAATTTTCTGTCTACGGTGCTGTTAAAGGAGTTCGTGCTGATTTACCTGCTGCAATACCTAGTGTTTTTTTTTTTTTCAATATAATTTAAGTTAAATTAACCTATATTGTAAAAAAATTTGATTTTCGATTTAACTGTGGTTTATTTGTAAAAATTACAACGTTTCGGGTACAGAATGAGTGGCAGAAACGTTGTAATTTTTACAAATAAACAACAGTTAAACCGAAAATCAAATTCTTTTACTAATGATAACAACTGTAAAAGCCTAAACTCCAAAATAGTAGCCCTATTTAAAATTTTTTATCACTGGCGGAGGTTGGAAAAATTTAGAAAAAAAATTCTAATAATAGAATTCCTCTACTGTATATTATTTTAAGATAATATTTTTACAAATTTAACTCATTTACTCCTTCCATTATGAAAAAACAAAATTTATTATAATAAACAATTAAATAATGAGAAATTATAATAAAGTAAATTTTAATGTATATTTGTATAAAATAACTGGGTATTAATGTATATATAATTATTTGTTTTTTTTTACAGGAAATAATTATATCAACATTAAATAGGATTACCCCACAACATCAGTGTAATTATGTTTATTTACCTACTCTATTCTTTTGTTAAATTGGGAATATTTAGTAAAAAAAATAAGAAAGCATCTGTGGAGGAAAGAGAATTTTTTTTAATAAACTTTTCTTTCTTAAATGGTAATGTGATAATATTAGGAACCGACCGAATATTCGGTTTCGGTTACGGTTTCGGCCAGTTTCGGCCAAAAATCATGGTTTCGGCCGTAGTTTCGGTTTCGGCCAAAAAATGGCCGAACCTTTCGGCCGGCCGACCAGAGTCTAAAATCTGGTGTAACTGGCGCACAGCACACAACTTTCTCTTACCCTTCGGTAAGAGGAAGTTGTGCACCGTGCTGGTCACACCAGATTTTTTGTGTCGAGATATATTTAGTTTCCCATAGCACCTTAGTTTCAAACTTGCATTTTAAATGTTGACTGCTTGAAATAAACTATGGTTATTTTTCAAAATTTTAATCTCATATTTGGACATTTTATACACAATATAGAATCGTAAATAAATACAAAATTTCATAAGAATTGGAAAAAAAATTTTAAATGCGTAAAAAGTTCCAAAGGGCCTGGCCCCCTTTTGAATCGAAATTAACATACAAATCCCTATAGGAAATTAACATTAGGCCTATGAGAGAAGGCGGAGAGACAGACGATAATGTTTGCAAGTGAGAGAGAGAGATATATGTTTTCTCCGAAACAATTAAAGACAGAAATAAAATAAAAATAAATGGGAATTTAAATAATAAGCTTAATTGATTTTTACTTTCTCTTACCTCTATATATATGTTAATATATATAGAGAGAGAAAGTATTGGTTTCATGTCAAAAATTCGATGTCGAGATTTTGATGGATATACACGTTTTGAGGTCCCCTGAATCCAAAAAGTGGTTTTCGCGACATGGTCTGTCTGTCTGTCTGTCTGTCTGTCTGTGTCTGTCTGTGAACAAAATATCTCAAGAACGAAAAGAGGTAGGAAGTTGAAATTTTATATTTAAGTTAGGCATTCCCATGGGACGTGACACGAAGCTTTTGAACAAAATCGACCAAAAAGTACTAGTACTTTACTGATGCACTTTTTCAGTTTTTTCGATTTTCTCAAAATTTGCTCCAACGATTTTTTTTAAAATTCAAAAATCAATTATTTTTTAGATTCTCTATAAAACGTATATTCTCATTTTGTGATTGAAATCTTCTGAAGACCACTTTACTCTTGTACTCCATAGAAAAGATAGGAGAAATGGTTGCCATGGAAACAAAATATAAATATTTTCCCATACTTATAAATTTTACATCTTGAATTCAATTGTACCCTACTGTCGGAAACTAAATACATGTCGACACAAAAAATCTGGTGTGACAAGCACAGTACACAACATTCGATTACCGAAGGTAAGAGAAAGTGTGTGCTGTGCGCCAGTCACACCAGATTTTTAATTTAATAAAAAGAAAAAGATTTAATTTCCGTTACCATGGCAACCATTTCTCTTTCCTATGAAGAACAAGAGTAAAGTGGTCTTCAGAAGATTTCAACGGCAAAATGAGAATATACATTTTAAAGAGCATCTAAAAAATAGTTGATTTATGAATTTAAAAAAAATCCTTGGAGGGAATTTTGAGAAAATCGAAAAAAACTGAAAAAGTAAATCAGTAAAGTACTAGTACTTTTTGGCCGATTTTGTTCAAAAGCTTATTTTGAGCGTGTGGGAAGGTACCTAAGTTAAATATAAAATTTCAATCCGGTAGCTCAATTCCTTCGTGCTAAAAATCTGTCCACACATACAGACACACACACACACACACGCACACACACCCCGACCAATTTGCGGGACCCACTTTTTTGGACTCACGGGACCTCAAAACATGTATATCCATCAAAATCTCGACATCGAATTTTTGACATGATCGCAATACTTTCTCTCTCTTATATTTCATGTATAGGGTACGAGAAAGTAAAAAAATGGGATGAGACTCGCATGCAAAAAAAAAAGGTCAAATAATTTGCACTTGAGGGAGAAAAATGTTAGTCTCCCTAAAAAAGGTAAAATGATTTTCACGGGAGGGAAAAAAAATTCAAAAAAAAAAAAAAAGGTAAAATGAAAAAAAATTTTTATAGGAAATACAAGTTTCGGTTTCGGTTACGGTTTCGGCCGAAACTAAGGTTGAGGCCGAATATTCGGTTTCGGTTTCGGTTTCGGCTGAAAATCTTGTTTCGGTCGGACCCTAGATAATATATAGCTTAAATAAATTACTGAAGTATTTAGTCAGGACTAAGTTTCTTACAACAGCAAGTTTGATCAATTGTTTTATTATTAATAAATTTTAAAGTACATTTTGTTGTTAAGAACTCTCCTATTTTCTACAAATACAGTATATTATATGAAAAAATTCAAAGAAACATAAATATTTACAAATCATTATAATACGAGAAACGTTAGAAAGAAGAAAGTAAGTAAATATTTTTTTTTATTTAACCATTTATTAGTTACTAGTGATAAAAAGAAAAAAATTGAGAAATTTAGAAAGGAAAATTTTTCTTCTATAAATGGAAGTTAAATGAAATAAAAGAAATATTTGTATTTAAAAAAAAGGTCAATCGAATAAATATTCTTCTCTGATTGTGGACCGAATTCTCGTATTATTTATCTAATGTGTGGCTTAATAAATAAATAAAATAAATTATGAAAGATATGATAATAATCTGGACCATAGACAGAAGATTTTTCGGAGGGGAGAGTGACTTGAAAACTCATATCCCCCCTCCACTGGCAATTAATTTAAATAAAATTTTATATATATAGGCCTATATATTAAGGCGGTCCTTAAAAATTGATTCTTGCAATTTATCCAGGGACACCCTGCTCTTTTGTTCTATTCATTAAAAAAGAATTATAGGAATTTTTGTGAAATTTCTACCATGATTTTTGGGGTCGGTGTACCACCCTTTAAAGTTTAGGCCAGTGGTTTCCAAACTTTATGTTAACACGCCTCCCTTAAAAATAATTAATCTCATGACGCCTCCCCTACCCCCATTTTAATAAATAATACAACAACAATAATTTTTAATGCTAAAAAATATAAATTTATATAAAAGTATTTTTTTTTATTTATTCTAATTTATATTTTAATTAAAATTAGCAATCATTTGGAATATCTTACTTTTCTACCTAATGAAAAAAATCCCTACAAAATTCTGCAAGGGATTCTATGGGTTCCTAAGTTACCCAGTGTTATTATTATCTGTTTATGAGAGTTTCGAAATCTTCAAAAATTAATTCCGCCCCAGTAATAAGAAATTTTAGAATGACATTAAAATGTTTCTATCCTATTATACTACTTGCTAAATAATGAATATAAATTTTAACTCAAACGGAATGCACTTATTTTTTAGTAAAAGTATTAAAAAAACATTAATATCTTTATGCATTATAGGGGATGGGGCATTAACCCCCCTGGTTAATGCCTTCATACCCTCCCCCCCTTTAAGGAAATGCGAGCCTTCACCGCGAAATTACTCTCAAAATAATTTAAATACATTTATAAATAATTATTTTTATTTTGAAATTATTTTATTTTAATTTTCAACCCTTAATCCACCCCTGTGTAAAACTATATTAAGGAAATTTGATTAACAAAAATATAGGCCATATAGAAAGAATATAATGATAAAAAAATCTCGACACCGAATTTTTGACATGATCGCAATACTTTCTCTCTCTAAATATTTCATATATATGCTAAGAGAAAGTAATAATGGTGATTTAAGAAAAAATAAAAAAAAATGCCCTCAGGCTTGGTGTAGTTGGTAGCGTGCCTACTTTCTATAACGAACGTTGCGGGTTCGGAACCCTGGCAGTCTGAAATGGATACCAAATGGCCTAAATAGAAATGCCTGGACCTCCAATGTGTATATTATTAATTAATAACGGTTATGTAAAATCTTAAATGGCCTGAGTTGCTGATAGAATGTGTGAATGTGTGTGGGGGTGGTGTGTGGTGGAAAAAAAGAGGTTTTTTTTTTAAAAAAAAAAAAAAAAAAAAAATTTATTTTTTCCCCCCCCCCTCCCCCTTTTACCCCTCCCTCCTAAATAAAAAAAAATTTATTTTTTTTTTAAAAAAATTTTAATTTTTTTTTTTTAAATAGGGGGGGTGGGGGGGGGGGAAAACCTTTCTTAAATAATCAACACTTCATCCCCCCACTCCCTAATCAAATAATAATCAACGCTATTTTTTAAATGTTTTCTATTTATTTGGCTTCGATTTAGTTATAAAAAACATTTTTTTTTAAATTTTTCAACCCCTAATCCAATCTTAATAAATAAAATAATTAACAATGCTATCGCCTTCGGCGAGCTTCGCGTCTAGTCAGAAAGAAATTAAAACCCTGAAAAACTTCCCTGGATCCGCCTTTGGCTTTTATACATAGTATAATTTTCTAGAATGAGTCTTACTTTAGGCCAGTGGTTTCTAAACTTTATGTTACAACGCCTCCGTTAAAAAATTTTTTTATTTATTTATTTATTCATAAATATTATTTTAATTAAGGAAAACCTCCGTCCCAGAACCTTGTAAATTTTATTATTTAATCATTTGGAAAATTGGTCCAGGTGGCCAATATTCGCGCCTCCGCTTAAACTAGTACGCGCCTCCCTAGGGAGGCGCGCCTCACAGTTTGGAAAACGCTGGTTTAGGCCTATTCAAATACAATGAGGGGTTTCCTTAATAGTCCAGTCGATATAACTTTTACCTGGAAAGCATTCCGAAGTTAATGAAATTTTTACGGATTATTTGGGGGTACTCTAGGACGTCTATCCTAAGCCCTCGACCTCGAGGACCCTATGCTAACTTGGAAGGGGAGTGGGTTGTAAAAACCTCAAAAATTCTAGACTTTTTTCAGTTTTTCCCTTAAATTTCGTAATCTGAGAATATTTTGTCTAATATACAAAGTTGTAGAGCATTACATTTTCTAAAATTTGGTACATAAAACAAATTTGTAGACACAACATTTAAATGAGATACGGCCGATCAAATTTGGACAAAATTTTTTCGAAATGTAAAATTTTGTCTTAACTATGTCCGGTTGTAGTTCGGTTGATATTGGGTCTACAAATCGCAAAAATCAATTTTTAGGGACCACCCTAATATCATATATTAATTTTTTGAGAATTTTTCAAGTTTTTATAAAAGTCTTTCATTTAATTGGTTTTAACTCAACGATACTCAGGCTTGCGTAATTTCGTCCCCAACCTCCTTTTCTACCTTGAATAATTCTAATTCCGCGCCCCCTACGGGTTATGGATTTGGCTTGAGGGACTAGAATCTTTTTAAATTTTTTTATATATTTAAAGAAAAGAAAAGGTGCACTACCTCAAGCAAAAACTAAAATGACGTCTCTATTCTATATCCTTTTTTTAATTATAATTGTCAAATATTAAAAAAGAAAAATTGAAAGTAAATTTTGTAATAAAAAATTTCAAAAATACACATTTCTGATATAGAGAGTGAATGATGTGC
Organism: Euborellia annulipes; assembly: GCA_023213315.1. Classification (NCBI taxonomy): domain Eukaryota; kingdom Metazoa; phylum Arthropoda; class Insecta; order Dermaptera; family Anisolabididae; genus Euborellia; species Euborellia annulipes. The sequence goes on from JAKCPI010015936.1 coordinate 22,088, forward strand.
ATATAGAAAAGGATTTTATCAGCTGAGAAAGTAGTCAGCTGGTTTTAAAACTTGTCAAAAGAAAGTCGTTATTGAAACAAATATATTCCCAGTGACGTATTTATGGAGCACAAAATTGGATGGTGGGAGAAACATGTGAATCGTTTTTTTTAATGAATAAAAAAAAAAAATTATTTTGATATTAGAATTTATTAAATTTATTATAAGCATTGCGTAAGCAATGAAAATAGTCGCACAACACACAACTTAGATGTCATAAAAGTAGTGTTAGACCAAATTTTTTTGTGTCGATATGTATTTAGTTTCCGACAGTACGGTATATTTGAATTCAAAATATAAAATTTATAAACATACAATAGAAAAATATTTATATTTTGTTACCATGGCAACCATTTCTTTTATCTTTCCTATGAAGTACATTATTAAGTCCCACCCATGCGTTTTCTACTTGTGATTATTTCTTTGTTTAAAAAAAAATATTATACATTTTTTAATGGCAGCTTTCATGGTTCAAACCTAGAAAATTTCCAATAAAAATTTTCATTTTCTTTTATAAAAACAAGTAGAAAACGCATGGGTGGGACTTCATAATGTCCCTCACTGTACAAGAGTAAAGTGTGTTTCAAACAATTTTGACGGCAAAATGAGAATATAAATTTTCGAGAGGATCTAAAATATAATTGATTTATGAATTTAAATCAATTTAAATAACACACACATAGACAGACCAATTTAGAAAAAAATTTTAAACAACTAGAAAACATTCTCTTTAGTCTTAAAAATGTTGTACAGTGTAATTATAGTGGAAATTAATCAAATATTTTGCATGTGAAGCCTTTTTTTGTCAACCAAGAAAGTTCCCTACTGTCGGTCTTCGTCTCGATTATAACGGTCCAAAACCATTCAGTTAAAAGCGATTGGATACCACTTAAAAAAAAAAGTAGCAGCCGAAGGCTGTGTTAAGTGTTATCTAATCGCTTCTAACTGAATGGTTTTGGACCGTTCTAACCGAGACAAAGGCCGACACTAGGGAACTTTGTCGGTTGACAAAAAAAGGCTGCACATGCAAAATATTAGATTAATTTCCAACAATTACACTGTACAACATTTTTAAGATTAAAAAGAGAAAGAAAAATATGAGATGGTAACATATAATACCTTTCTTATAGGATAATGTCACTTTCATATTTCTTCAATATTTTAGTTATTTATAAAGAAAACTGGATCAAATTGGCTTTGCCACATCTTATTTTTGGCTAATAAAATGAATAAAGAAACCCGAAAAAGTTCCCTATCATGGAAAAAAAAATTGTCGATATAATATTAATTCGAGCCCACTCAGGCTCTTAGTAGATATTGTATTGAAATATGTGAGGTGAGGTCGCTATGTGAAAATATCAATGAAACCCCATCGAAAGCGAGCAGCGCGGCTAATCAATTTTCACTAATTTGACTCATTGAGAGGGTATATTTTAAATTATATTGTAATTAGATCTTATAAAGAAAATTTAATTTAGACATCTGTCGTTTGGGATGCCTAGCTCAATGGGCTTTAAGAAGCTGTATGATAGTCCCAATAAATATGCACTGAGTGGTATTTTATTAAAATATTCGGAAATTTTTTTTTGAATAGAAAGATACTGCCTATGAAATGAATAGGAAGGCTCTATTTACTTGTCTGAACAAGTTTTGGCCGGGCGTGTTATTCTATTAATAAATAAAAATATAATATAGAAAGAAAACTCTGTGATCACAGAAATAATTGGATCAAAAGAAGAAATGTATTTTTCCAAACACAATAAGCAAATAGTAAAATTAGTTTGTAAGATAGGGAATAAATTCTGTGACGAGAGGAGAGAGATAGAGAGAAAATAGTGTGCTAGCAAGAGAGAGGGAAATTTGCAAAAAAATGGTTTAAAATAACGATGGACTGAATAATTCCTTAGAGTAAATGAATTAGTTATTAAAAAATTCGAATGTTATTTATTAATATTCTTTGTAAAAAAAATGAATATGTTGGCTAATCAATTGAATGTTAAATATATTTTTACATATAAATGTAAAATAATAATTATAAAATATATTTGAATTTACTTATTTATGTTATTTTATTTAAATTAAATCAACGATTTAAAAATAAAATGTAAAATACCTTTAAAACTAAGGAAGAAAGCTACACGAACAGGACCGTGCCTACAGGTGGGCGCCATGATGAATTATGCACACATAAACTTAAATAAAAACAACGCGGATCAGATGTAAACTCTATGGGCACTCGAGGCCCACTGACGTAGATGGCGTCCTTAATAGGTGAATAGGGCTCTTTGGAAGGTAGCTAGGCCAAGCATTTGTCCAACCAATAGAGAAATAGAGAATTTCAGCTGGGGATCGAATCTAAGCATATAGGAGTGGGGGTGATGACGTATTAATCAAATTCCACCCCACCCCACCTCACCATGTCTTTATTTTGGGCATGGCTCTGAAGTGATCATTGAAAAATTACCCATTACGATCTTTGCTGCAACTTAAAGGGCGCGCGTCAGGATTAATCGGAGCCCCATTATAATTAAATAATTTAATAAAAAAGACGAATTAACATACATCTTTTTTTATATTTAATTATTTTTAGTAATATATTGAACAATTTATAAGAAAAAAATCTGGTGAGAGTAGTTGGTTCTCTTACTTTCGGTAATTGGAAGTTGTGTTCTGTACTTATCATACTATTTATTTAGTTTCCGGCATTAGGCCTACATTAGAATTCAAGCAGTGGCGTCATTTGGGGGGCAGGGGTGGCATTTGCCCTCTCCCCTCAAGGGCTCTGATTATTATAAAATTTTATATTATTCTAAATAAAATATTTCTAAACACCTACGAGTATATAAAGTGTACAAAATTAAACAATTAATTAAATTTAATATCTTTTGGCCAAATTTGATTACCTATTCGTAAGTAAATTTTAAGAAAAAAAAATGTTACTGAATTCAAGATGTAAAAGTACAAGGATAAAGTGGTCCTTAAGCAATTTTAAGAGCAAAATGGGAATATAAATTTTAAAGAGCAACTAAAAATAATTGATTTGTGAATTTATTAGAGTAAATTTTTAGAAAATCGCAAAAGAAAAAAAAAAAGTACATCAGTAAAGTACTAGTTCTTTTTGAGCGATTTTGTTCAAAAGCTTCGTGTTTCGTGCCCCGTCACTATTTATTTCACCTGGATTGGTACCCATTCCAATTGAAATAAATTGTCGCATAAGACGGGATCCGAACTCGCAAAAACCACTTGTTATAAAAAGCCAGCACGCTACACACTTCACCAAGGTCCGAGGGCAAGTTTAATCGAAAATGAAATGTTGTACAAAATATTATTATTTGTGTAGTGTGAGGGGTCCACGACCATTCAATATTTTGCACAAAAATCTAGCTCAATATTTTACACAAAATTTTGTAAGTGTGAGAGCCCCCTTTAGAACAAATATGACAAAAAAATTTTAAAAATCAGAATTATAATTCTGATTCTATCTCTTTTTTGAGTTCTAGTTTAAAGTATTTTTTACTAATTAATTTAATGTTATTTACCTATGAAACACATTGAACGATGAGATTTTCTAACAGAAGAAAAATAGTGAGAAAATAGTTAATAATTAACTATATCTTCCTTTATGAAATTACGGTCTTTTCTTTGTTTATATTCAGTCTTGGGAAACTATAATATAGGTATGAAGGAGAGCTTAAATTAAAAATGTCACATATCTATGAGTATATTATCAGTAAATTGGATCAGTGACCACGTAATAGTACTCTCAAATAGATATAGGTGACTAATTCATTTAAAATGACTCTCATTTTTTATTTTTTGTCAAATTCACTATTCATTTTAAAGTATATAATTAAATAATCCTTTCACTTAAATAAACAGGGAGATATAACATAAGGTTCTTACAAAAAAGACGAAGTATGGATAAGAAGGGTGTTAAGACGTTGATATTATCAGGTAACGGTCCTGGATAATTAGAGAGCAAATAATAAGGATCGTCATTCATTTATTGTCAAGTATTAAAAATATAAATTGAATTTTGTTTAAAACATAATAAAAAAAATCATTCCCAAATTAAAGGAGGGAATGAGTGGTACCAAGAACTAAAAGGGGTACTAAATACACAAAATCTGGTGTGGCTGGTCGCACCAGATTTTTTTGTGTCGAAATATATTTAGTTTCCACTGATATATTAAAATTCAAGATGTAAAATTTTTATACACGGGAAAATATTTATATATTGTCACCATGGCAACCATTTCTCCTATCTTTCCTATGAAGTACAAGACTAAAGTGGTTTTAATAAGATTTCAGGCAAATTGAGAATAGAGCATCTAAAAAATAATTGGTTTATGAATTTTAATCAAAATCGTTGCAGCGAATTTTGAGAAAATTAAAAAAAAAAAACTGAAAAAGTACATCAGTAAAATACTAGTACTTTTTGGTCGATTTTGTTCAAAAGCTTCGTGTTACTCAGGGGGTACCTAACTTAAATATAAAATTTCAACCTCCTAGCTCTTTTCGTTCTTGAGATATTTTGTTCACAGACACACACACAGACCATGTTGCAAAAACCCCTTTTTTGGATTCAGGGGACCTCAAAACGTGTATTTCCATCAAAATCTCGATAGCGAATTTTGTATATGACTATATATATACCTATATAGGCAAGGAAAAGTAAAAATATCAGATGAAAATTAATCGGTACAAAATTTTATTGATCCAAACTTTAATGGTTGGATATATCAGATAAAAGTAAAAAACCAGGCAGCCAAATAAAACACTGTGTGAAATTTATTCACCTATCTTCAAACAGGATCTGGTTGACGAAGGTATCACCATAAATTAGTATAAGTTGCTTGATGTTCATGTAGTAATGCAAATGAAGGTGGATGAATAAATTTTACCCGGCCGTTCGAGGGAAATGAGAGTATTTTATTTGGCTGCCTGCACTTAACATCCACAACGAATATTGTATTCAAATTTTAATTGATATTATGGATATAAAATTAAATTTCAAATAAAGAGAAATATGATATTAAATCGAGGTGTTAGATATATTTTGTAAAAAAATTTTTTTAGATTTATATTAAGCAACTATCTTCCTCCATCCTCTATCCATATATGTAAAAATGTAATGAAAAATGTATGTATATACATGTATGTTTCAGTAGTGTACACCTCTTTTATAGAGAAGAAAATTGTATTTCTGTATATATGTATAATATTTTAAATTGGTAAGTGGCCGAAGGTGAGCAAGAAGGTTCAGAGGAGCCAGCAGGCTAGGCGCAAAGCCCGCCTAAGGTGGGGAATGCGACTAATTTTAAATAAAAAATGAATGCAAATGGTTTTAACAAAACAACAACAAACAAAAGTTAGTGCCCTCGAACAGAAATAAAATTCCTTAACAATATAAAATAAAAAAAAATATAGTAGGATTTAGAATTAATCAATAATATGTTTATCTTAAGGATAATATAAATACATTAATAAATGTATAATACCTGATTTATTGTTGTATAATATCCTCAACCAGTAGCTGTGTTGTTGGTTGCCGCTTCTTGGTCCGAAGGGATTGTATTCATCTGTAAATAAATAAAAAAGAATTACAAATATTATAATTAAGTTAAGTTTATATAAATAAAATTAATTAAAAATTCAAATTTATTTCTATTTAAAAGAATTATTTATTATATTAATGAGGTGTCATACTCGTCATTTGGCTTATAAATAGAACTAGCCTGATTTGAATCAAAAGGCCTAAATTTATTTATTTAAAAGAATGTTGGCATAAGGCCATCAGCCATTTTTCCGATAAAAAAAGTTTAAATGTATGTAAATAAATAAACAAGCCTTATATTCCAAATTTCACTCCTTAAGTTAAGCCTTATAACTTTGTGACTTAGCTAACTAACTACGATCTGGGCTTTTATTTAATCATATGCTTAGCTTAACTAGATATGAAAAGAGTCGAAATTCATAGTCAACTAGCTTATACGAGGGATAGCTAGTTAATTAGATGTGAAGCAATCGACCCTATATATAACAATAAACAGACTCTAATTCTTTATTATTATAAAAAAATTTCAAACATTTTTGCTGATTTTTTTTTTTTTTTTTTTGAAATCATGGTTTGGGAAAGTGTTTGTTGCCGATTTTTTTTTGATTTTCATTTCAAAGAGACGTAAGTCTTGTTAGTAATATCAAGGAAAATATAAACAAGACTCATTAAAACCTTTAGGCCTCTAAAAATTAGTTATTCTGCGTGAGCATATAAAAAAATGTATTATATAATTATCTATTTATATTATATAATTCGCTAATGTCCATCTGTCCGTCTGTCTGTGTTTATTTGAGCAACTTCCCGTTGAATTTTAAAACGAAATTTTATATGCTTAAAGAGGACCTTCTAGTTATTACAGGAAAATTATTTTCATCCCGAAATTCCTATAACTTTTTGAGTTATTAATTCCTAAAGTTACCATTTCTCCCATAGGAAATGTATAGAGAAATATTTATGTATTCTTTGTATTGATATATTCCTCAAACAGGCTCTGGATTGAAATAGGCTAGTAGTAATAATAATTTTTTTCATAATTAAGAAAAGGCGAGGGTCCGCTGCAGGCGGGCCCGAGTCAGCTGAGGAGAGTCCAGGGGCCTGCCTAGGCGCGAAGCCCGCCGAAGACGGGCCTAAGACTAGTCTTTAGGGTGCCCATTACTAGTGAGATTAAGCGTCCCTGCCCATAACTAGTATTTTAGAATTTGTTTTTTTAAGTTTTTATTTTATAAAAAATTTTCTAGTAAAGATAATAAAAATTTGAAATATAGCATTTGTAGAGAGAAAGGCGGGCCCGAGCCAGCTGGCGTATGTGGCCCGCCGAAGGCAGGCATCGTGGCTAGTAATTTATAAATTACATTTCTGTTTAAAAGGCAGGAAGAGTTTCGCATAAATTTCTGTCGATTCTATTATAGGGACGTCATTGCAAAGAAGTGATTGCGATTACCAAAAAAATGATGAAGGATAAATGTACCGTCTAATTCTCGCCCCTACATGTTATTATTATGGTTTTTTTTTGTGCAGGTGTTCACCTCAGGCGGAACAAAGTAGATCACCGTCATAGGCATTATGTTGATACTTAATAAAATTTGTAAAATTAAGAAATTACAGACATAATTATCAATTTCAAATAATAAATTAAGAACTGAAATGCAAGCAAGTAAATTTGAACTTTATGTGGCATTAACTTTCTCCTATCATATTTAAAAAAAAAAATTTGCATATCATTTTTGTTCCAAATTAAGTCATTTGTTCTAGTGAAAAACAAAAAGTTTTCGAGACCTATTCATTTATTCAATAACTGCCTCGATTCGGACCTAACGAGTCATAGTTTTTTAACATCTTGTGAGTATATGTGACATCTGATTACCGAGAGTAGAACCCGGGATCTCCAACGTCGGTGTGTTTTCTTTACACACTTGGCACACTGCAAAGTAAGCATAACAATGCCCCATATACGCACCAAGTCATCAGTTAGGTCAAGAGTGTAAAGGAAGTACACCGATGTCCAGGGTTACATAGGGGTCAATTTGATCCACCAGCAAAATATTTTCAAATAAAAATTAATTGACCTAGTTTTTCAAATGAAATAACTTAAAAAGGAAATAAATATAATTATTTATCTAGGTAAAAAGTGAATTCATTTAAAGAATATGTTAAACGAGGTATTGATAGAAAAACATAAATATAGGAGAAATTCTCTTGGCCAGTGAGAAAGAGCGAGTTTATCTAAGCGATAAAAGATGCAAGAGAAAATGAGCAATTCTCGCACTTAAGAGCAACAGCCTCAGGTGTTAAGGTGTAGTGGAGGGGAAGTCTGAAGGAGCAGACTGAAGACGAAGACCTCCTTAGAAAAGAAATTGCCGAAGAAAGTAGCCATAGCTGTTCCTCTCTATTTCCAGTCAAGCCACTTGATTCTTGGAACATGTGGACCCCATTTCCATCATCTGATTAAAGATCAGTGAGGGGGGGGGGAGACTCGTGCCCCTCCGAGGGAGATTAACGCAGTGGTATTCAAATATTTTTTAACAATCACGAAAGATAATAAATATGCATTCATATCCTTGAACTTAGTTTGAGGTTTATATAACTGAATTAAATTTATTGAAAAATTTCATATATATTGATAATATAAAATAAATAAGATTTAAATGAAATTAGAGAATTAAGAGCTGGAAAATGAATTTGAAAAATCTAAAATACATCATTAAAGTGTACTTCAAATAATTGTCATGAAAAATTTTACTGATATCCTTATTAAAGGGCATATGAAAAATAGTTGATTTATATGGATTTTAATATAAAAAGAAAAATATTTATATTCTGTTACCATGTCAACCATTTTTCATACCTTTTTCCTATGAAGTACAAGAGTAAAGTGTACTTCAAAAGATTTCAAGGGCTAAATGAGAATATACATTTCAAAGAGAATATAAAAATAATTGATTTTTGAATTTTAATCAAAATCGTTGGAGTGAATTTTGAAAAATAAAAATAAAAAAAAACTGAAAAAATACATCGGTAAAGTATTAGTATTTTTCGTTTAAAAGCTTATTTTCATGACTTAGGGGGGGGGGGGGGGCCGCCTAACTTAAATATAAAATTTCAATCTCGTAGCTCATTCCCTTTATGCTTAAAAATGTCCACATCCAGAGATCATTTTGCGGGACGCACTTTTTTTGGACTCAGGGGACCATCAAAATCTTGACATCGAATTTTGCCATGATCCCCCAATATTTTCTCTCTCTATATATATTCTTACTGGGGGGGGGGGGCAAGGGTACATTGCCTCCCCCTGGCATCCTATAGGAGGGGGCAGAGGGGGCATGTCTTCTTTTATTTCATTTATTTTTAAAAATGATACATTTTTACTTTTGAAAAATAAAATCTTTTAAATTAAAAAAAATTAAGAGAGTAAGAAATTCATTTTTTCCAAAATATTTTATAAAGACCCTATTGTATTTCTAATTTCTAAAAACATTTTATATTGAATTAAAAGAAAAAATAAAAATATTTATTTCCTTCAAATAGTATAAATATAGCCTAAAAAAATTTTGATAAAATCACTAACAAATTTTTTAAAATTTTAATTTTATTAAAATTGTGATTTTATTTAAAATTTTCAAAGCTTTATAGTAGATTTGTTTTTGTTTTATACTATTTGAACATATAAAATTTTTTAATTCTCTAAAAAAAATTTTTTGCCCCCCCCCCCCTGATTCAAATTCGTTCCGGCGCCCCTGTATATATTTCATATATAGGTTAAGAGAAAGGAAAAAAATACTATCAAAACTCAGAAATGGAGAGCCCATAATTGAAGGAAATATATTATTACTCTTAATTAATTAAACTTTTCTTTGTAATAACTATATTAATTTGATATGTTTAAAAATTAATTTATCTTCCCAAAATGGGAATTTATTGACTTTGTTATCGAGAGTGATCTCAGCGATTTGACAGTGAAAGAATTTTTCAAATCAGTTCAGTACTTTCTGAGATTCATACAAAGTCATACTCTCTCTTTATTAAATATTTGAAGGAGGTATATAGCTGAGTGTTGATAATCAATTAGGTAGAATGAATGAGCAAGCAGCTAGTTATATTTCAATTTATTAACAACCTAGGGCCGACGTTTCGGTCACATATGGGACCATCTTCAGGGCCAGGTTAATGTCTGAAAATACATATAATCCTCACCAAGTTATATTGGGCATACACAATTCTTAATCATGACAATGCCTCAATTTTTTTATTATCATACCATGGACAGAGTGTGAATGACGTCATTCATTAGTTCTTCAAATTTATTTTTCCTTCCCTTTTTTTATATATTGAAAAATTAAGGTCAAGTTACTAGTAAAAGTATAGTAATAATAATAAAATTTATAAAAGGATCTAAAGTGTTTCTAGACGGTGTGACCTTAATTTAAAATTTATATAAAAAAAAAGAAATCTTATTAGAGTCAATCAAGAAGATGATATTATTATTATAAATGATATATAAAATAAATGAAGTGAAAATGGATCATATTTGTTAAAAAGCGAGAAAAAGGATAAATAATTTCAAATTATTACGCTAACGAGAGAAATTAATTTCTTAATTTTTCAAATTATATTCATTTATTTAAATACTAGCCAACAAATAATAGTTATTTAATAATAAAACAAAATTTTATAATTAATAGCTGAGTTGGAATATGTGTTTGGATGGATGGAACAAAATTTGTTTCATTTGTTTTACACCTTGCTTTTGAGGTGTATGACTCTCACTGCAGTATTATTGTTTTGACTAAGCGACGAGATCATTTTTGAGATAATCTCACATTACAAATTTAAAAATTTTAGAGGGCTGTAATTAGAAATTAATTTAATTATTTATGTATCTTAATAACTATGCAGATAAGAGTCGCGGGCTCGAATCCAGTCCCATGCTACGAAATTTTTTTTTAATTGAATTTGCTACCAATCAATTCTAAATGGTCATAGAAAAAAACCTTAAATAAAAACAAACAAAAAAAAAAAAAAAAATTATGCAGATTCAACAACTTTTTTACGCTTATAACATCTAAAATACACAGAGCTTGTGATCGCACATTTTCTCAAATTTGTGTTATATTGTTTTAAATCAAGGGCGGATACAAGGGGGAGTAAAGGGGGTAATTACCCCCCCGAGATTCGAAAAAATACCTTTTTTCGCAAAAAAATTTATTTTTAATGTAAAATTTTTAAAATTAATACTTAAAAATTTGATGTGTATTTATATTCTGGCAAACAAATACAGAATGCCCTTTTTAATTACCGAAATTAAAAAAAAATAGTGTGCTGTGCGACGAGTCACACCAGATTACTCCCCCCGAGAAACACCTCTGGATCCGCCCTTGTTTTAAATCAAGAGCGGATACAAGAGGGGTAAGGGGGTAATTACCCCCCCCCCTCCCGAGATGTGATAAAAATATTTTTTTGGGAAAAAAATTTGTATTTTTATTATAAAATTTTAAAAACTAATACTTAAAAATTTGATTTGTTTATATATTCTGGTAAACAACTACAGAATGCAACTTTAAATTACCGATAATAGAAAAAATTGTGTGTTGTGCGACCAGTCACACCAGATTACCCCCCCCCCGCTGCCCCGAGAAACTCCTCTGGATCCGCCACTGTTTTAAATGTACACGAATAAAAATTATATATTTTAAAAAGATTTTAAAACATTTTTACAGCTTAAAAGTAGTAACTAATAACAATATAAGAAAAATATATTCTTAGATTTGTCTAGGATGCCTCTCAATATACAAACCCTAGTAAAAATCTGATATTTAAACTTTGGATAATTCACTAAACGCAACTAAATTTTAATTTGAATCGATTGATTGGGGTCTAAATATGACGGAAAAAACCCTAAATAAAAAATCTGGTGTGGCAGGTCGCACAGCACACCACTTTCTCTTAGCTTCGGTAAGTGAAAGTATATTAGATAGAATTCAAGATATAAGATTTATAACCCTGGGAAAATATTTATATTTTGTTGCCATTTTTGTTCCTATCTTTCTTATGAAGTGCATTCTTCAAACAATTTTGAGGGCAAAATGAGAATATGCATTTTAAAGAAGTTCTAAAAAATAATTGATTTTTTAATTTTAATCAAAACCGTTAGAACAAATTTTGAGAAAAATGAAAAATTACATCAATAAAGGTCTAGTACTTTTTGGCCTATTTTATTTACTTACTTTCACGCCTCAGCAGCGCACCTAAATTAAATATAAAATTTCAACCCCATAGCTCATTTCCTTCTTGCTCTAAATTGAACACAGACACACACACTCAGACAGACGAGAAGCTACTTTTTTGGACCCAAAAACGTGTATATCCATCAAAATCTCGACAACGAATTTTTTAAACGAATCCAATACTTTCTCTATAGGCCTATATATTAACATCCATATATAGGCAAGAGAAAATAAAAAGCGCTGCCTTGGTTATATTATTTATTTATAAAAGATTTTGGCATCAGGCCACAAACCATTTTTGCCACTGATAGTCTTGGTTATACCTAATTGCCAAAAATAAAGTTCGGTAGCTAATAATTTTGTACTGATTTGATCAATAGTTATCAATGTTATCAAATAATTATAAACAAACGTTCTTCAAATGTTTGAAAGAAAGATATTGGATAGACACGGATTATTAATTTGTTAAAATGCTGATAAGATAATATATAATTTTAATACAATTATTTTAAAACATCTTTAATCAAAATGAATTACAGATTCGTAAAAGTTAATTAATTAAATATAATTAAAAATCAAATAATTTTAAATGGCAAAATGAATTTTTATTTAAATGAAAATTAGTGGATTTAGGATTAAGATAAAATTCTACTTAGGCTAGGCAGGATTTCTGTTTGGGAGGGAGGGGAGAAAAGTTAGAGGAACTTAATACTTAATAAAATCTCAGCCAAAAACATCGGAGATGCAAAAAGGGGCGCCTCGCATTATTTTTGCCTAGCGTCGAGGTGAAATCAAAAAAATGCGCCTCGCTTTTCTGATTTATATAAAAGCGAGGAAATATTTTCACTTAAATAAAACCCCTACAGAATTTTATTTGTTTCATATATCCTCGCTTTTATATAAATCAGAAAAGCGAGGCGCATTTTTTTGATTTCACCTCGACGCTGGGCAAAAATAATGCGAGGCGCCCCTTTTTGCATCTCCGATGTTTTTGGCTGAGATTTCACTTCTTTTTGTGAAATATTACATGAAAATATTATTTATTAATTTTTGTTTATTAAATATTAAGTTATCCCATGAATAGATCTTTTAATATGCATTCCAAACAGTAAAAAATAAATACATCGTTTGGTATCCATTCGAAACGATAAACATAGGATTTCACCAAATTTTATAAAATTTTAGGATTTTTATTTTTGTTATGTTGGTAGGATGTAAATACATCGTGTGGTATCCATTCGAAACGATAAACATAGGATTTCACCAAATTTTATAAAATTTTAGGATTTTTATTTTTGTTATGTTGGTAGAATGTAAATACATCGTTTGGTATCCATTCGAAACGATAAACATAGGATTTCCTAAATTTTATAAAATTTTAGGTTTTTTATTTTTGTTATGTTGGTAGAATGTAAATACATCGTTTGGTATCCATTCGAAACGATAAACATAGGATTTCACCAAATTTTATAAAATTTTAGGATTTTTATTTTTGTTATGTTGGTAGGATGTAAATACATCGTGTGGTATCTATTCGAAACGATAAACATAGGATTTCACCAAATTTTATAAAATTTTAGGATTTTTATTTTTGTTATGTTGGTAGGATGTAAATACATCGTTTGGTATCCATTCGAAACGATAAACATAGGATTTCACCAAATTTTATAAAATTTTAGGTTTTTTATTTTTGTTATGTTGGTAGAATGTAAATACATCGTTTGGTATCCATTCGAAACGATAAACATAGGATTTCACCAAATTTTATAAAATTTTAGGTTTTTTATTTTTGTTATGTTGGTAGAATGTAAATACATCGTTTGGTATCCATTCGAAACGATAAACATAGGATTTCACCAAATTTTATAAAATTTTAGGTTTTTTGTTTTTGTTATGTTGGTAGATTGTAAATACATCGTTTGGTATTCATTCGAAACGATAAACATAGGATTTCACCAAATTTTATAAAATTTTAGGTTTTTTATTTTTGTTATGTTGGTAGAATGTAAATACATCGTTTGGTATCCATTCGAAACGATAAACATAGGATTTCACCAAATTTTATAAAATTTTAGGTTTTTTATTTATTGTTATGTTGGTAGCACTCCTTCTTATCACGTTAATCTATTTCTATCTGAATGGATCTATCCTAAAAAATTTTTGTTCCATTAGGGATGAAAATTACTAATATTAATAGATATGTTCCTAGATGACGTCATCAGGGAGCAAAATAGTTAGAATTGTCTTTTCGCCATGTTAAAGATAGGACAAATTTGAAATTTTGAATACCTCTCAAAAAGTCACTTTTGATCCAAAATGAAATTTTATATCAAAGGTATCGGGTTTTTGATAGTATCTATTTGTATTTTAAATTTCATCCTAATCGGTCCAGCAGGGAAACCTGTAGCTTTGTCTAAAAATTTGAAAATTGAAGAAAAGAATGAAAAAAAAAAAAAAAAAAAAAAAGAAAAAAAAAAAAAAAAAAAAAAAAAAAGGAAAAATAAGAGACTAACTTTTGACCTTCCGAAATCGGCAAAATCTCAACTTTGAGCCTCTGCCATTCTTTTTGGGACTGGAATTTTTTTTTGAATTCGTGCTCAAAATAATCCTTATTTATTCTAGTTTAATATAAAAAAAATTTGGCTCCGATATCTTAAAACCTTTTTGAGATATTCGCCCAGAAAGAGAAAAGTTTCTCAAAAAAATTTTTTCACGTCCCTATCTTTTATTAAGGATTTAAAATCATTCTTGATAATATAGTCTAGGGACGACTCGTCCATCTAAATGCAATGGGCCATTGGCATCTATTGGAATATCAACTAAATGGTAGTATTAAGAGTTTCTTTGCTTTCTTTTGCTTTTTACATGCTCGGCGACGAGTCGCTCCCGCGACTCTTGATTTAGTTTTCCATAGCACTTAGTTAACTTGACCACTTGCATTTCATAAGTAAAAAAAAAAGTAAAAAAGTTAATTGATTCAAAATTTCCAAAGTCTGTGTGTATTTTAAATGTTGACTGCTTGAAATAAATTATGGTTATTTTTCAAAATTTTAATATCATTTTTATACACAATAGAGAATCCTAAATAAATTAAATACAAAATTTCATAAGAATTGGAAAAATTGTTTTAAATGTGTAAAAAGTTCCAAAGGGGACCCCCTTTTGAATCGAAATTAACATACAAATCCCTATAGGGGTTAAACAGTGGCTCTATGGAAGGAAGAGCCGGAAAGTGAATTTAAAACGTACGAGTAGAAAGAAGTGTGCAGAAGAGTGCAAGTGAGATAGAGATAGTCATAGGAGCTGGTTTCTGTCCGTCTAGGCAACAAACTATGAGTGACGACATCCATTTTTCTCGGAAACTATTAAAAGCAGAAATAAAATAAAAAGATTTAAATTCTGTTATCATGGCAACGATTTCTCCTATCTTTCTTATAAAGAACAAGAATAAAGTGGTCTTCAGAAGATTTCAACGGCAAAATGAGAATATACATTTTAAAGAGCATCTAAAAAATAGTAGATTTATGAATTTAAAAAAAAAATCCTTGAAGCGAATTTTGAGAAAATCGAAAAAAACTAAAAAAAGTACATCAGTAAAATACTAGTACTTTTTGGCTGATTTTGTTTAAAAGCTTATTTACACGAGTTAGGAGGGTGCTTAACTTAAATATAAAATTTCAACCTCCTAACACACACACACAGACCAATTTGCGGGACCCACTTTTTTGGACTCAGGGAACCTCAAAACATGTATATCCATCAAAATCTCGACATCGAATTTTTGACATGATAGCATAACTTTCTATATATAGAGTAAGAGAAAGTAAAAAAAAACTGAATTAACATCAGCAAAGAGTACTACAAACAATTTTCACAAAATATTACAGATATACTTTTTGAAAAAGCATCTAAATAATAATTGATTTATATCAATTTTAATCTAAAAAGAAAAAGATTTAAATTCTGTTACCATGGCAACCACTTCTATCTTTTCTATGAAGAACAAGACTAAAGTGGTCTTCAGAAGAAATCAACGGCAAAATGAGTGTATACATTTTAAAAAGCATATAAAAAATAGTTGATTTATGAATTTAAAAAAAAAATCATTTTAGCGAATTTTGAGAAAATCGAACAAACTGAAAAAGTACATCAGTAAAGTACTAGTACTTTGTGGCCGATTTTGTTTAAAAGCTTATTTTCACGACTTGGGAGGGTGCCTAACTTAAATATAAAATTTCAACCTCGTAGCTCATTTCCTTCATGCTTAAAAATGTTCACACACAATTTGCGGGACCCACTTTTTTGGACTCAGGGGACCTCAAAATATTAATATCCATCAAAATCTCGACATCTAATTTTTGACATGATCGCAATACTTTCTCTCTATATAGTATATATTTCATATAAACAGTAAGAGAAAGTAAAAATTAATAAAATAAAATTGAATTTAAATCCATTTAGCCCTCACATCTCAAGAATGATCTGAATTAGTCTTTAGAAAGGGAAAATAAAAGAAACAATATTAAATATTAAAATAAAGATACTAAAATTAGTTTAATTAAATTAAAAAATTAAAACAAGAAAAAATATTTAATTTTTTTTGTTTTAGCGAAGGTTATGGTCTGAATGCAATTTAAAATTTCTTTTCCAAAATATATTTTTAATTTCTTCTTTTTTAGTTGTATATTTTTTATTTTAATTTTGCGATTATAAATAATGTAGAGGTTTAGTGTAATATGATGAATATAAATTATTATAAAATTTTATGCTTTTTTTAGAGTGGGGCTTTTCAATTATTTCCGAAAATTAATGAACATCTTTTATCATTTTGGTAAATATTATTATTAAAGATCAATGAGTGAGAGAAGTGGGGGGGGGGGAGTCTTGTGCATCTGGACCACTATCCTGAGAAGTAATTAATAATAATATAACATTAAATAAGATATACCATTTCACGCTTAAATTTCACTTTCAATACAATATAGGATTAATTTTTTTTGTGGACCGGTAAAATAATGTAAATATAATTATTATAGCAACATGAAATGCAATTCTTCCTGATATTATAGCAACGTTTAGTCAGATTTCGGAGTCTATTTAATTAATTAATCAGTATGCAAAGACTATTGAATTTTGAAATTTATTTTGTTAAAATGTACAGTGAGCGCCACAATTAAGTCCCCACCTGATAGCTAGTGCCTTAAGTATATTGTATATGGCATATGGTGAAATAATTTTAAATTTAAAAAGGTAAAATAATATCATCAGATTTTACCTGTTCGATCATTAAAATTATTTCATTATACACCATATAATATACCATATATGACAATTTGTGAAGTGGCTCCACTATGGTAATATAATTATTATTTTTAAAATAATAAAATGATTAATATTAAATTATATTTGTATAAAAATAAAATAATTTTGCATATTTTTTCTTAGTAAATTCTGCATTATAAACAGTTTGGGGTCCCAATGGGATTTAACCCTATTTAAAAATGCTGGGAATTAGAAGGTTAATTAATTATACTATAACGAACATCCCAACCACTTATTTATAATCCTATAAATATTTTAAATAATATCTAAGAACGGAATTTGCAGGGCTAACTAGCTTTGAGGGCGGAGGGGGCAAAGCTCAACTAGGGCGCCGTTTTTTAAGTTCTAATATAATTTAAAAGAAAACTATCAATTTTTGGACAATTTAAGGACAGAATATGATAAAATCACCGTCCCTGGGCTATATCTTAGGTGCCCTAAGGCGCCTTTGTCAGTATTGAGGGCGCCAGAGGCTGATGCGCAGGGGTGGGGGGAGGGGCGAGCGCCCCCCCCACCTAGTTACGCTACTGGGGATTTGATATTCGCTAGTTTATGTATTCAATCGGACGAAAGGGGCAACTTCTAGAACCTCGAAAAACAAATGTTTATGTTAATTGTGCGTATATGTCAATTACTTTTTTAAATTTTCCTCATGAATACCTATAGTATTTATAGAATATATTACAAATTTTTTTAGTTAATTGTGTTACTTTTACTAACGATGGCGAATCATCAGAGCCGCTTAATAGAATATAACATACATATATAAAGAACTGTAACACATAACACATTCATCCACTCAAGGCCATCAAAAGAATATCTTGAGTGTTATATGTTATTGTAACTAAAATATATGTATATTACTATCAAACAGCTCTGATTTTTATATTTTTCTTTTAATTTGAGATAGTAATATTAACAATTGTATTAGTTTTTATTATTAATTATGCAATTTTTTGGTTTAGTATATTACTATATTAATAAAACAATAGTTATAATTTTTATAGCATATTCAAGTGAGGGGGAAATTTTCTTTTTGCGTTATTTGCATTTTTTTAGAATTTAGTTTTATGATTTTGTACTTAGGGCGGATTTTGATTTAAAAAAAAGGGTGCTAAACATAAATTCATTAATATTTGACAAGACTTTCTTTTAATGAATATTTATACTCTTTTCGCCTCGATAATTAGCTCTAAGAGTATATTTTTAAATGAACAAATACGAAATAATTGTATCAAATAAAAAGGGTCTTAACTTAATATTTTTTAATTCGAACAATAATACACTTAATAATATTTTAATTTTTAATCCAATTATTCGTTAATTAAAAAAAAAAAAAAAAATTTGACCCATATATTCATCTGAAGAAAACGTAAACAACTGATCCTAACCTATAATCTTAATATTTATTATTTTAGTGATTATATATTATAGATCTATTTCTTAAAGAAGTATTAATTCTAAACTTACCGGGGAAAAAATAAACAGAAAACAAAATCACGTTGTAATTAATAAAAAAAAAACTATAACAAAAAAAAAAAAGAAAAACTTTATACAAATGGAAAACTTGCACTAATAGTATGTCACTGATTGGTAAAAGTGGATACGAATTGCTCGCGCGAGATAAAAAAAAAGAGAGTAGGGGAGAGAGATAGAGAACACGAGGATCAGATCGGAATGCGTTCGCGTTGTCGGTGTCAGTGTCAGCCGGCGACTGAATCCTCCTCCGGTTCCTGTCGGTTGTGAGGAGTGAGCGGCGAGGCGCTTTCTTCGCACTCGACCGACACCGCCTTTGAAACTAGGTCTAACAAGTGTGCCATCAACATCGCCATCACCATCGTCAGTATGGCCCACTCACTCAGCATCTGCCATGAGCATCGTTGGTCTTTCTGTTCTTTTGCTTCGCTTAATAGATAAAAACTATCCTCTAACTAAGTCCATTTAGAAATCAAGAATTATATAGAGACACCGGACTAGCAAGCCCAAGGGGAAGTCATCTTTTATTACTTTCTATTACCCTATATATTAAATATATAGAGAGAAAGCATTGGTTTCATGTCAAAAATTTGATGTTGAGATTTTGATGGATCTTCATGTTTTAAGGTCCTTTGAATCCAAAAAAGTGGTATTCGCTATATATTCTGTGTGTCTGTGAAGAAAATATCTCAGGAACTAAAGGAGCTACGAGGTTGAAATTTTATATTTAAGTTAAGCATCCCCCCCCCCACCCCCAAGGGGTGAAAATAAGCTTTTGGACAAAATCGGCCCAAAAGTACTAGTTCTTTACTGATGTACTTTTTCAGTTTTTTTTTTCTATTTTCTCAAAATTCGCTGCAACGATTTTGATTAAAATTCATATTTCAACTATTTTTTAGATGCTCTTTAAAAAGTATATCAGTGAAATTTGTCGTGAAAATACACTTTACTGATGTGGAAGCATTCGTAGCTCAGCGCCATCTATGAATCGCGTTTGAAACTAAGGTGCTATGGAAAACTAAATATATCTCGACACAAAAAATCTGGGGTGACCAGCACGGTGCACAACTTTCTCTTACCGAAGGGTGAGAGAAAGTTGTGTGCTGTGCGCCAATCACGCCAGATTTTTTATTTTTACTTTGTTTGCAGCAGTTTCGAATAAAATTGTTTGCCAATTCAATGTAGTTTTGTTTTTCGAAATTCTTGCAATCTCAATGGATTTCAGTAAATAAAAATGTCATTATTTTTTCAGTGGGACTAGCAAGTAGAAAGAACAGCTACTAAGATTGCTGTAAACAAGTAATGGCCATGAAGCTCTAATCTTTTGGATTGGTGGCCCAGAGCATGTTGAACGCCCGCTGTAATGATTAAGCATCCAAATTAAATTGACTTTGCAGCTTCTTCGTCTAGGACGGATATTATTGATCAACTGTCTTGTACAAGTATCAGTTTCGATGTAATCATCATCCTCAGGACCTACAGAAACATCAGAACATCCGTCATCCTAGACGAAGAAGCTGCAAAGTCAATTTAATTTGAATGAAAACTCTTCTGAATCAGCATACGTATGAATGAGCATCGTTGAAGTTTCGGAATATATGCAATATTTGTAAAGCCAAACAGCAGTAGAAACAATTTCGAAGCCTTCATTGTCCTAAATGTCGAATCGGCTAATATGGAATACCGAAGGAGAAATCTTTATTTGCGAATTATGAAAACCCTGAATTTATAATACAAATTTAGGGTTCACAAAATTCTTTATTTATATTAATATTA
This sequence comes from Euborellia annulipes, assembly GCA_023213315.1. Lineage (NCBI taxonomy): Eukaryota > Metazoa > Arthropoda > Insecta > Dermaptera > Anisolabididae > Euborellia > Euborellia annulipes. Next base: position 42,482 of record JAKCPI010015936.1, read on the forward strand.
AAAATTGAAAATATTAAAATTTTAATAAATTAATTTTAATTATTAAATATTTTAAATAAATAAATAAAATAAATATGCTCAATATTCTTTTCAAATTCCCACCAAATATGATTTTAATAATAAAGGCCTAAAAGGATTAAATAGTAGTTATAAACAGTAGCGTAACTAGGTAGGGGTGAAGGGGGCCGTCCCCCCCCCCCCCGCCCCAGGCGTACCAAGCCTTTAGCGATACCGACATAGGCGCCCTAGAGCATCTAAGATATAGCTCAGGGACGGTGATTTTATCATATTCTTGTCCAAAAGATTGATAGTTTTCTTTTTAAATTATATTACAACTTAAAAAACGGGGCCTTTGTTGAGCTTTGCCCCCTCCGCCCTCAAAGGCTAGTTACGCCGCTGGTTATAAACATCTCTCTAACCGCTCATTTGATTTTAAATAGTCGTATAATCTTTGATAAATCAATTAGTCTAACATAATCGGTAAATTCTAGATAAAAATTAGGAACGACGAATATTCGGTTTCGGTTACGGTTTCGGAGTTTCGGCAAAAATCATGGTTTCGGCGTAGTTCGGTTTCGGCCAAAATGGCCGAAACTCGGGGCGAAACTTGAGTCTTAAAAAAAAAGGTCAAATGATTTGCCTTGAAGGAGGAAAAATTTTTGTCCCCCTAAAAAAGCTAAAATTATTTTCACGGAGGGGAAAAAATTTCAAAAAAAAAATATATAAATTTTTTTATAGAAAATACAAGTTTCGGTTTCGGTTACGGTTTCGGCCGAAACTAAGGTTGAGCCAATATTCGGTTTCGGTTTCGGTTTGGTGAAAATCTTGTTTGGTGGACCTAATAAAAATACTATATGATTACAATACATTCATTAGTAAAAACTTAATTTCGGAATTTCCTTTCAGAAAAGAAATTAGTAAATTTACCACTGACCTATGATATCCTGAGTCATGCTTCAGGAGATCCATAGTACCTACTTTTTTTTTCTTATTTGAGCATTATCATTAGTTCAATCTTAAGATTGTGGTTGTATTTTAATTTGAGAGTGAAGAAAGTTTGTAAGAATTAAACAGTTGAGCATTTTTATAAATTTTAATAGCTATTTTTATGTTCTATTCACAATAGCTTGTTACTTATGGATATTAACGTATAGATATTATCAAAAACAAAAGGAATAGAATCAGCAATATCAAAATATTTGTTATCAAATAATTAAACACCCTCTAAGCTAACAAAAAAAAAAATAAATAAACTAAAAAGCTCGAGTCGGGAATAAATAAAATTTGAGACTGGAAAAATTGTACAATACAATATTTCCGGGGTGGTTAAATAACTTATAATGTTCACTTGAGTGGGAGCAAGTGAACAGTGTTTGATAACAGCTGCAAAATAAACAGTCGAAACGTTGTACGGATTTATATTTTTAATAAATAATTATTACAAAATGTAGTCTATAATTAAAAATTTCCATAATAATAACTTATAATGTTTTAATAATAAAAATTTGCGTAGAATTGGGGTAAATTTTTACTAGTAATGTAATGCAGAAATTTTTTTTTTTTTTTTTGGGGGGGGGAGTAGAATATTTTTATTCTAAATAAATAATTTTTGTTTTTTCTAACAAAGGCTGCCAAATCATCTTTTAAAAAGAAACATTTACAGACTTATAAAATTTTATTTAGCCCTATTATGAAAATTCGATAAGATATTTAGTTATTTCAGAAGTCAACTTTGCAATTCATAAATATACCATGTGTACTTATCTCATTTAAGAGATTTTGATGTACAACAAAGAACGAAAAATTTGAAGATGCGGATCCAAACCAAACTCAAAAATCTGGTGTGCTATGCTTGTCACACCAGATTTTTTGTCTAGACATATATTTAGTTTCCGACTACAGAAAAATATTTATATTTTGTTATCATAGCAACCATTTCTTCTCTTTCCTATGAAGTACAGGAGTAAAGTGGTCTTCAGAAGATTTCAATGGCAAAATGAGAATATACATTTTAAAGAGCGTCTAAAAAATTTTTTGAATTTTAATCAAAATCGTTGGAGCAATTTTTGAGAAAATTGAGAGCAGCATTTCGCCAATTTCGAAAAAGTTGGAAAATGGCTCGATGAATGGTTTTGTTCAAAGGACAAACAGTTTTTTTTTGGGATGGCATCAATGAATTGCATGAAAGATGGGTAAGATATGTAAAATCAAATGCCCCAATACTTTGAAAAAATCAATTTTTCCCTTTTCTTGAAAATTATGTAGTTTTTTTTGACAAAAAAAAAAAAAAAGGTTAAGACTTTCCGGTAAACTTGGTATGTATTGAATTCCTCTCCCTCCAATTATTTATTAGTTGTAAAGTAGAAACAAAAAAAAATAACTACTGCTCTGTTACTTTTGTCCCCGATAATAGAAATAAATATTAATATTGTTATTCATTAGTAGAAAGAATATAATGGGGTCTTTGGATTTAAAAATATTTTCTATGATAAAAGAAAATATATTTTCTGATAAATAATTAGAGCCATTAAAAGATCCTTTTACATAATTGATTAAAAAAAAATTATTGTTCATTTAATTAAAATTTTTAATTAAAGTTTAATCATACTTTCACATTGTGACATTAACGAGCTAATTAAAATAGATGTTCTTTGAAGCTTCTTTAAAAAGAATACTCGGTTTATTTTCGTATTAATTGTTTATGAATATAAAGTAAAAAAATAAAAAAAATTGATTTGGAATTTCGCTTAATTAATCAGTCTTACAAGGAGTCCCCACGGGTTGTTGGTCACCGATTTTTTTCAAACTCATAGGATTTGAAGATTAGTATCTGGACATTAATTTCCTAAAGCAGTACGATGCACTACTCAAGAACACTCAAGAAAATCGACTTTGAAGACTATCAAGATTTCCGAGTTCTATAAGTTTGAATAATTTTGTTTATATGTAAACAGTGACTGGTAGCCGAGAGAGTTAGCGCAACACTCTAGAAAACAAGGAGTCGCTAGTTCGATTCTTGTTGCGGACATTTTTTTTTTATTTCAATTTTTTATCCGTATATACAGTATTTCTCATATTAACTTTTTTAAAATTGAAATTAAATTAACAAATATTTTTTCAATATAAATTAACATCTTTTATTTTTAATTACCACTCGCTACTATAGTTTTCACCGCCTTGTTGGTTTATCGACTAAATTCTTATATGTCCTAAGTTGCCGAAAAGTGCATGTGTGTGTGATTGGAAAAGTGTGAGTGTTAAAAAAAAGAAATATGAAAATATATGCAAGACGACTCGACTCGTCTTATTTAACAACAAGGTCTTTTTTATTTTTATACCAAATATCAATTTATTATAAATATTCGTATTTTCAGTAAGTAACGAGTGGTAATTAAAAATAAAAGATGTTAATTTAATTTCAATTTTATAAATGTTAATATGAGAGATACTGTATATACGGATAGAGAATTGAAATTAAAAAAAAAATGTCCGCAACAAGCATCGAACTAGAGACTCCTTGTTTACTAGACTGTTGCGCTTACTCTCTCGGCTACCAGGCACTGTTTACATATAAACAAAATTATGCAAACTTATAGAACTCGGAAATCTTGATAGTCTTCAAAGTCGATTTTCTTGAGTATTCTTGAGTAGTGCATCTTACTGCTTTGGGATATTGATGTCCAGATACTAATCTTCAAATCCTATGAGTTTGAAAAAAATCGGTGACCCACAACCCGTGGGGACTCCTTGTTAATCTATGAATATCATATCTCAACGATTAAAGAAAATTAAATAGGAATAAAAAATCTGGTGTGACTAGTCGCACCAGATTTTTTGTGTCGATAATATTTAGTTGCCCTTAGCAAAAGTTGATCACGCGATTCATACGAATGCTTCCACAGTAAAGTGTACTTCAAACAATTTTCACGAAAAATTTCACTAAATTAAAATTAAATATACAAATTTAAAAACTAGGTTATTTGTTTCAAAGGTTTTATTAATTAAAAAATTAACACTTGATACGTATAATTAGAATGTAATCACTTCTGATGATGACAAGGAATTGTCGAGATACGTATCAAGTGTTAATTTTTTAATAATAAATCTGTGAAACAAATAACCTAGTGTTTAAATTTGTATATTTAATTTACAAAATGTTTTAACGAGAACCAACGGTCGAAAGTTTAAATCTTATAAAAATTTCACTGATATACTTTTTAAAGAGCATCTAAAAAATAGTTAATATGTGAATTTTAATCAAAATTGTTGGAGTGAATTTTGAGAAAATCGAAAAAAAACTGAAAAAGTACATCAGTAAAGTACTAGTACTTTTTAGCTAATCTTGTTCAAAAGCTTATTTTCACCCCTGGGGGGGGGGGTCTAACTTGAATAAAAAATTTGAACCTCTTTCGTTCCTGAGATATTTAGTTCACAGACAGAATTTGGACTCAGAGAACCTCAAAAAGTGTATATCTATCAAAATCTACACATCGAATTTTTAACATTCACGCAATATTTTCTCTCGAGATATTTCATATATAGGGAAAGTAAAAATTCAATTTCAGAGAATAGTTAATTTAGATTTTATTTAAACAATTTTTTGGGGTTCATTTTTTTTTAGCCGAAATAATGAAATAAATTTATTAATAACCCAATGGTGTAAAAAAAAATTATCTGGAACAAATGACAATGAAAAGAGAAGACCCCCGTTGGGTCAGTTATGACAGGGGATCCAGAGGACCTAAAGCCGGCCGTCCGGCTGGTAAACAATAAATAACAAATTATTTTTCTAAAAATATTTCAATTGTATTTTTTATAAATTCAAAATTTAAAGTTATTTAGTCAAACTAATTGCTACTAGATAACTTAAGAGTGAAATGTAAAATAAAAATTGTCTTAATGTTAATAAATTTAATTGAAAAAAAATTTTTTATAATAATAATAAATTGCTTTCTGGTCACTTATAAAGGCAAAAATTAAACAATAGTTGAATTTATACAAAAGACTCTATTAATCTATTGTTTTTTTTTTTTTTTTTTATTCATTATAAATGTATAAAAAGAATATTTATAATGATTAATTAGAAACAAACTCATTTTAGAAAATAAGTCGTAAAATAATGTGGTGTTTAGGACTTTTTTTAATACAAAGAAAAAGACTTTCCCATATAAATTGAATTAAAGTGTTGATCAGAGTTTTCCTAAAATACTAATCAACATGAATTTAGGAGCGAATTATTAACCAATATCACTGAAATTTTATATTATGCATTTGTTAAGGAATAAATAGTCGAATAAAATTTATTCAGCACAACTGTGAGTATATTTTATTGGTGAGGTCAAACATCCAACAGCCAAGAAACGAGGTATTTTGAATACTATTATCTTAAATATATAGATCTCGAAAAATATTTAACTAAAAATTGTTTTTCAAACAAGAAATTATTTTTTGACTATCTCCACATTTTAAAAACAAATTAAAATATAATCAATTTTAATTTTAATTAATTCTTTATAAAAGAATTTTTACAAAAAAATTATTATAAATCGTTTTTTAATATAAAAATAAAAACTCAATGTTTGAACACGTATTTCATACAAAGGGGGGGGGGGGGGTTAATGAGGTAATTACCCCCCCCCCCCAGATTTGAGAAAAATGTATTTTTTTTGGAAAAAAATTGTATTTTTAATTTAAAATTTTAAAAACTGATACTTAAAAATTTGATTTGTATATATATTCTGGTAAACCACTACAGAATGCACCTTTAAATTACTGATAATAAGAAAAAATTGTGTGCTGTGAGACCTGTCACACCAGATTACCCCAGATTACACCAGGAGTCCCCTCCCCCGAGAAACTCCTCTGGATCCGCCACTGATTTCATATTAATATCGACTTAAAAATATCATCTTAAAAAAGTTCAATTCTAGATTTTTTGCTATACTTTGTTGTCAAATGTCAAATTTGAAAGTAGTTAATCATCTGGCTTATTCAGGGAATAATAATAATAATTAAATTATAGACACAAAAATATTCTGTTGATAAGAGAAGTGGCTGTTCAGCGATTAGAATGATGAAGGAAGAGAGGATGTCAGCCAAAAAGGAGCCTCTATCGAATAAAAATCTCCACTTAGAAGACGTTTCGGGTTTAATCATCAGTTCCTAAGAGATTATTGGAAATCTCAAGATATACACCATTGAGATGCAGATAGAGTTGTTATATATAAAATATACAAAATTTTGCATATAAGTTGTCAGATGCTCATCAGTCAACACGGCCAAGTCTCAAATGTATGCAATAATCTCTTAGGAACTGAGGATGGATTTATCTAATTAAACCCGAAACGTCTTCTAAGTGGAGATTTTTATTCGATAGAGGCTCCTTTTTGGCTGACATCCTCTCTTCCTTCATCATTCTAACAAAAATATTATTTTGACTTTTTAAAAATTAAAAATTTCATAATTATTATTTAGTTTATAGTGGGCAAAGTAATTAAAATCCAGATGGTTAACTCGCTCATACATATGATACGTAATGAATGTATAGTGCCTATTTGAAAACTCCGGGACATAACTGATGATGGTAAAATAAAGTTTTCTCGAAACGTCTAGCTGGATTGTAAATAATCGGAGCGTTTTTAATTTTAGCTGCTCCTGCTCATCTTTCTCCAGGATTCATTAGTTTTAGAGAGAAGAGGGGAAGTGTCGAAGCAATCCCACTGCCATTCAATTCACTGCTTTGCCTTGTTTCTTCTTCCCGCCCTATCAATCTGGTGAAATGGTTGCCTAAGTACAAGGCGTTCCCATCAATCAATCAAACGAATGTTTTTTTTCATTTCTTTAATAACAAAACATTCACAATAAAGGAAACTTTGGAATATAAAACTTATATCATGGACCAGACCAGAGGTTTAAATTCTTCTTAAAAAAAAAAAATAAAAAATCGGCAACAGCTTTGGTTATTATTTTAAACTTTATGTTTAAAGTGGAAAATATAGGAAAAAATTAAACAAGTTGAAATAAAAGTAAAAATGAGAATGTACATTTAAAGAGCATGTAAAAAATAATTGATTTTTCAATTGAATTTTGAGAAAATCAAAAAAACTGAAAAATACACCTGTACTAGTACTTTTTGGCCGATTTTGTTTATAAGCTTATTTTCACAACTTAGGGGGCATCTAACTTAAATATAAAATTTCAACCTCGTAGCTCATTCCTTTCATGCTTAAAAATGTCCACACACGCAGACATACATTTTACGTTTAGATAGTTGAATCAAATATTTTTGGTAAAATTTGTTGACCCATAAAATCTGAATCTACTATAAAATAAACGGTGACTCACAGTTTATTATTCCTTTAAGTGTCGTATCCCAGCAGTCCATTTATTCTCAGTTGATGGATAATCAAGAAGGCTGAGGAGTCAAAGATTGGTTTGCCAGGAAGGTGAGTTGATTGCAGAGTTTCTCACTTGAAGGATCCATGGCTGGAAGCCTGCTGGGCGACGAAGATCCTCTGGGAGTAACAATAGGGAGCGAGAAGAATTAAATTATATTGAAAAAATGGATTTTACAAAAAAATATTTAAAGAAATATTATAGGCCTATATTAGCATTTTTTTTTTATTACTAGGGCCGTTTTTTTTTTTTTTTTTTTTTTTTTTTTTTTTTTTTTTTGTAATTTTTCTCCGGTTTTGTGATAAAAAATGAATTTATTATGAAATTACAAAAAAAAAGCCGGAGATTTTGGAAAAAAGGGGATGCGCGAGGGGCGCCAAAAGCTTGATTCGCCTTGGGAGGAGGGGCGAGCGCCCCCCTTCGCCCCCACCTGGATACGCTACTGTGTGGGAATATGTGTGTGTTAGTGTGAGTGTGAATGAGAAAAAAGTGTGAATTTTTTTTTAATCTAAAAAAAAAATTCAATATCAAGGACTATACTATTAAAAATAAGAAAAAGATAATTACTTTTTCATAAAGATGCACCATAATAAGTTGGCAAAATTCATTTGAAGAAATCCATTCAAGTGTTGGTTTCTGCTATCGCTCGCTTACTATCTAAACAAAAAAATCTCAAAATGTTAAATAAAAAACTCATATTCAAAATTAATTCTCTTTTGATGAATTAATTATGAATACAAGTTGACATCCTCGGCTGAAAAATAAAATGGGAAACATTTATTTCTTTTAATAGTTTATACATAGTGTTTACATAAAAAATATTATTTTAAATTCACAACACAAATTCACACATTTAAGCTTCTTTAGAAGAGGTTGAGGCGTGGAGGCGTCTTCTTCGTAAAGTATTGCTTTTGTTGATCTTCATAGAGTATGCCTTTGTTGATATGTATTCTTGGTCTTCATAGTCTTCGAAGAATGAATGTTCGTACTTCACTCACAATTATTTCTTTTTATTCTTGGCATAAAATGCAAAAAAATCAGAAAAGAAAGATCATAAAGATCTTAAAAAAAGGTTTAGAAGTGCAAAAATTGCATATTCATTAAGTGTGACCACTCTCCCAAATTCAAATATCATTGTTGTTTAAGTGAAGCTAAGCTAAAGGGACCTATATTTAAATATTATTGCGCCCGGGGAGAGTGATCCCCCTCACCTCTATCATTCCCTAATATAAAAATCGAAAGACATGCATTTAATTTTGGCCGAAGAGAACTTTCATAGGCCTAAGGCCTAATTAATTTTGTCCGAATAGATGAAACTTGTTGTATTTTCATTGGACTTATCATCTTAACACAAGGATCCGAACTGAACTGAGTACTGATGATGAAATACCTGCCTAAATCTATTAATCATTTATCGAAAGGTTGTTATTACTCTCCACAAGAGAATCTTTATATTCCCTTGCTGTTCGAAATCAATGTGATCAGAATCAAGAATCCAATGAAACATGACAAGTTTCGGTTTTTGAGTTATATCAAAAATAAAAAAAAAAAATAAAAAACAAGAACTCGTCTCTTCCTTCCAAACTCTAGACTGCCTAACGTCTAACGGGGGTAAACAGTGAGTTTTGATTGCATGCTGATTTTCTAGCGAACGGAAATCCGAGAGAGCTCAAGTTTACAAAAAATATTTACAAAAAAATAATGTCCCTTAATTCTAACAACAATTGAAATAATAAAGCAGAATAAAAAAATACAGTAGATCCATTGACATTTAAAGTTTCAATAAATAGAGAAAAAATAAAATTTGGTTTCGTTGATATGATGAGAAAAATCTTTTGTATTTGTTCTTAAATAGAAATTCTTAAAATATTTTTATGAATTCGACTCAACCTTAAACAAGGATAAAGTGGTAAGGTAAATAAATAAAAATTTTTTAAAAATTTCAAAATATATCAAATAAATTTTGCTCCTAATAAATTGAATAAGTGTTTGCTTATTAAAATTTTATAATTTTTGTGAGTTTTCTTTTATCTAATAAAGTTCCAAATAATTCAGAAGGACTTGTCGGGACTTCTTTTAATGATTCACACTCATGTATGGCATTTGAATGTGAACTGCTGATGAAGAAGTCCCTAAAATACTTCAAAAAAATTATGAAACAATTATTAAATAAATTTTATACTAAGAAAAATTATAAAATTTTAATTAGCAGTCACTTAAGTCAAGGACTGACTGTATATATAATAATTCAAATAAACCATTTAAGCACCTAAAATGTAAAAAATATGATAACTATAAATTTAATTTTTATTTTGCTTTTTACAATTTTTACTTATATAACTAATTGCTTGCGGAAGAAGAGTAAAGAGACAATGGAGTTATTATATATAAATCAAATTCTTAATTAATTATAAAATTGAACATTTTACATTTACAAGATAGCTACTTTCGAAGAAATATTTCAAACAAAATAAAAAATATTAATTTTATTAAATTTAAATAAAATTAAATTAAATTATTTTTTGTACTGAATCTCTAAATTTGTAATCTTTTAAGCATTTGAAACTCCCATTTTTTTTAGACTTCTTGGCTTTACTCGTTTTTCGCAAGCAATAATAAAAATAATAAAAATAAGCGGATCTGAGGGGATCTAGGGTTTGATAAAAACCTTTCGAAATTAAAAATTGACAAAAACAAATTTTAACATTTTCAAAAGAAACAAGTCTAAAAACAAATTTTGAAAATTAAACATTTAAATTTATAGAAAGGGGCCCTTCATCATCGTTGACATGATCCGCTTATTAAAAATAAAGAGGAGACTCAGATTGGTAAAAATATTTGCAGCCAATTAATATAATAAATTTTTTAGCAAAATTGTTTAATTTTGGTTTTTGTGTTTATATTGAAATTATAAGATTTATTATGTGTATGTGTAGTTTAAAAATGGCTGCTTCAATTAATTAATTTGTTTAACTTTTTTGATGAAATTTCTTTAATTTGAATATTTGATTTAATTTTTAGTTTGTAAATAAAGAATTAAAAAATCTAAATGGGCCTTATGTCCATTCCTACTCCTATAGAGGGCATGTAAATACCTTGTTTCATTTCCATCCTCCATTTCCATCGAATCGCTCGAAGAATACACTGAAAGAGAAGCCCTGAAGCTAAAAACCCACCCTTTCTTCATTACCTATTAGCTAAATGTTTGCCAGAATGGCAGAACACACCTTATAACATGACGACTTGGTGATCTCGCAGCATGTCTCGCAGAAAGGCAGCAAGGAAACCTAACCTAAAGAGGAAGAGAGTTTGGGGCCTAAAATACCTATGTGTGTGTGAGTGTTTGAGAGGAAGGGTAGGGAGGTAGAGGATTGAGAGAGTTATTTTCATCTTTAAACTTCATTTGAACTGGAAATTGAATTTTATAATCAATTTTTATAAAATATTCAAAAATCTATAATTTTGTTTTTTTATATATAAATGGATTTTTTTTTTCTTTATTTATTACAATTTTTATTTTATTTATATATAAAAAAAATCACACGGTATAAGAATGATTCGGAAAAAAAATAGAAATCTACATAATTTATTTAGAGAAATTAGTAGTTTTAGGTAAATGATGAAATTCTAATTAAAAATAAATGAACTTTAATAAAAGAATATAGTAAAAAAATGAAAATAACCAAGTTGCAAATCAGGGTTCTCAACCAGCGCGCATTGCAATTGCACCACGAGATGTTCTTTTTTATATAAAAATTAAATTTATTATTTTTATTATTTATTTATTACATTTTTTTTTTTTTTTTTTTGTAATTTAAATATAAATTACAACATCACGATGGACAAGTGCAAATATGAAAAATTTAAAGATATTCCCGTTCAGAAGAAAAATGAAAATTTCTTAATTATTTTTATTATTAAAGTAATAGAATCATAATTTGTCTTTGAAAATGTTAATCGTTTTTCGTTTATCCGTTTATGAGTACAAAAATGAATAAATAACGGTTTATAATTGAAAATAAGTTGGGAACCACATGACTTACATAATATATGTGTGAGTGTGTGTGTATATGTGCGAATTCTCAACTATTGATCAAAATCTAAAAAAATTTTATTTTTAAATATTAAACTTTTTAAGTTTATCTTTGATTGTAAATTATTATTGTTGTAAAAAGAATTTAAGTTTTTTTTTTGTCATCTTACATTACAGATACACTTGAGTTGAAGAACTAAAATTGTTATTAGTCAACTTAAGTTTGGTGATATTTTTGGAAAAATTTAGTAAGAGAACATAGTTTCAAGTTAATCTAATTTAAAGAACATAATATTGAAATGATATATTGTTCCTTTATTAGAAATTTGAAAAAAATATCACCAACTATATGGTTTATAATATTTTTTCAAATTTTTAAGATTGGCCTAAATATCATATCGATATTAATTTTGACATCAAACTAGCGCTGTTATTAACAATTTCCAAAAGAATATCACTTGACTCTTTTTGACTGTAACAATTTAAGAAGAGCTCAACTCTAGTTAAACTGTAAAAAATCTGAGTCTCCTTTAATATAATCGCTGGGCTTACTTCAAGTTCCTTGAGAAGAGAAGCTCAGTAGAAAGACTAGAAGAGAAGATCAGTTGCTACTCGAGAAGAATTGTTGCAGCAGAAGCGAGGCTCACTTGTTACTCCAGAAGAGAGGGCAGAAGTCAAATCAATCTCATGAAAGTAGACCGGGAACTGAAAGAAAAGAAAACGACAGTAATTAATAAAATGTAATACATTTTTGGATAGTTTCGCTAAAAAACTATTTCAGCTTATATATAAAAAAAAAAAAAAAAAACAATGCTTTCTATAATAAAAATATAATATAGGCAATAGAAAGTCAAATTTGTTTTATTGAAAATTAATTTAAGAAAAAAAATTACCAGCTGACTCGAAGAGTAATGTCCTTCATCATTCGTGTATAAAGTAATAATAACCCCTCCAACTTTTTATATAAGTCTCGTTCTGTATGATGATGCCTGTTTAGGTAAAATACAGCATCTGGAGATTGAGTCCGAGAAATATTGTCTCATAAGTTCAAGGACTATCTGAAAAAAAAAATTTAATTCCTTTTATTAAAAGTTTGAAAACATTCTAGAATCAGAAGCAAATTAGTATGTGTCCCCCCCCTTTTCCCCAGTGGACCAAAAAATACTATAATTCTCTTTATGTATTTTATTTTTAGATAAAAAATTACAAATTCCCAAGATTTAAAAAACTCCTCTCCTGAGGGCTTGTACCTGATAATATAACACCCAATGAATTCATTTATCATAATATTCATTAATGATATGGAAATGTAATTTCTTGAAAAAACAAACAAACAAAAAATTAATATTCCTAATTTTATTTAGCGCAGCTGAATTGGCCTTCGAAGTTGAAATATTAAGAGAAATGAAATATATCTGAATAACTATTAATTAAAATAAAAAATATTTTCGGTGTGAGATTCAAATTCTAAGTGGGCCGTCCAAGTCTAGATGCATAGCTAGTTTTTATAGAAAAAAGAAAATTTATAAGTAATAACAATAATCAAAAAAATTTTGAGGCTTAAAGAGACTAGGTCCTCCAAATCTGTCTATGCAGCTAGTTTAAATAAAAATGTTAAAAGAAATAATTTTTTTTTGTCTTGCATCTGAGAACATTTCGACCCCGTCCCTATAATTTTCATTTGATTGGAAGCCAATTTAATTGAAATAAATATTTCTCACCTGAAACGGGAGGCAAACAAGAGCACAATGAAGCTAATGCTTTACCTCTGTAGGCCTCTACGGATCAAGGGAAGAAATACATTTAAGAGAAATATGATGATTATTATGAAAAATATCTGGCTGAGTAGCTAGTTTTTTAATGAAATAAATATTTACAAAAAAATTATGAAGAGAAATTAAAAATGTGAAAATGGTGTTTCCGAGTAAACCGCCCAAAACTGGCTATGCAGCTAGTTATAGAAATTTTAAGATATTCATATATAGCCAGCGGCGTAACCAGCCTTTGAGGGCGGGGGGGGGCGAAGCTCAACTAGGGCGCCGATTTTCCAGGGGGCTCCGCCCCCTGGACCCCTTGCTCGCCTTCGGCGAGCAATTGCCCGCCTTCGGCGGGCAAATTTCTTGCATCTAGTAATTTTCTCAGCGAATTTGTTTTACATGTTTTTTAATGACCCCTGTATGATTTTGTTTTGATTTTTCTTTGCTTTTACGAAAAATGTCGTTTTCTTCTGTGATTATTTCAAAAACTATTCAGTTTTCGGGAAAATATCAAAGAATAAAAACTTTTAAAATAGAGTATTTTATTTCGACGGGCATGCAAATGCAATTTTATTTAAAAATTGCTAGACATTCGTTCATTCATTCAGTAAATCTCGGGCGGGAATGGGCGGGTTTGAAAAAATTCCGGGCGGGCTCGGGCGGGCCTGAAGAATGGTAAAAGCCCTTTCATTTTGAGAAAATCGAAAAAAACTGAAAAACTACATCAGTAAAATACTAGTACTTTTTGGCCGATTTTGATTAAAAGCTTATTTTCACGGTCCCGGGGGGTGTTTAACTTAAATATAACATTTCAGTCTCATAGCTCAATTCCTTCATGCTTAAAAAAGTTTTGAATTCCAAAAAATTAAATATTAAGGCTTATACGAATCCTGAGTAAATCTCCACAGCCATAAAACATCAAATTAAGGCTTATATATTGCAAAATAAAAAAAAAATTTTAATTATAAAGCCTCTATATACGTTATTTATTATTTTTGGAATTAAATTCATTTAAAATAGTAGAATTCAAGTTGTAATATAATTTTAAAAGAAAACAATCAATTTTTTAAGACAATCGATGAAAAGAATATGATAAAATCACATACGCTGGGCTATATTTTAGAGGCCGTAGGGCGCCTATGCCGGTTTCGGGGGGCGCCAAAGGCTCGATGCGCCTGGGGCGGGGGGGGCTCGAGCCCCCCTCGCCCCCCCTGAGTTACGCCACTGGCCCTCCCCACTTCCGGCCCCCATGCGCCTAGTTTTAGAAAATTCAAAAAATTCTTATACTAGCAAGATAAATAAAAAATCTTTGTGGGTGTTTAAAGAAACCCTTTGACTTTTAAGTTGGGCAATTTCGAATATGGAGATCCCAGCTGGGCCGCCCCAGTCTGGCAAAGCATCTAGTTATTAAATTAAATGAAAAGATATTTATAAGTAAGCTTATTATGAGTAATAAAAAGTTTTGGCGGATTTCAAATATGGATAGATGGCCTCTTATGGCCCACTCTCCAAAATCTGGCTGAGCAGCTAGTTTTTTAATGAAATAAATATTTACAAATAAATTATGAAGAGAAATTAAAAATTTTCAGAATTTGTGAAAATGCTGTTTCAGAGTAAACCGCCCAAATCTGGCTTTGCAGCTAGTTATTATAGGAATCTTAAATAAGATATTCATATATAGCAAGAGAAATAAAAATTTTTTGTGGGTGTTTAAAGAGAGCCTTTGAATGGCCTTTTAAGTCGGGCTGTGCAGCTAGTAAATAAATTAGATCATATTTATATTCAGCCTTTAAATCTAATTTTTTGTATGTCATCTAAAAATTATTTATTTGAACCAAATAATAACTCTCACTTATTGTTAAATGAGATCGTGGCTAATCGAAATCGGTTAGTAAGTAATAAATATTTTATCATTTAACAACAATAAGTCTTATTGTTTGAATTAAAAATAATCACCAGGGCATTGTTGAAGAGAAGAAGCCAAGATGGCTGGTTACAGAGTCCTCTCAATTGGCAATGATGGATGGGTGAATAAACCGTTGCTGTTAGTTGGTTTCCTGTTTTGAAAAAAAAAAATTCGTTGTTAGTATAAAAAATAATTAATTTCACTTAATGTTAAAGGAGGTAGGTCTTTCAACTTTCAACTATTAAGTTGAAATCGACATTTAATATCAAAATCATAAATTGATCTTGTTAAAACGATTTATCAACTTTTGTTTCTTTTAATACTAATTTGAATATTTAATCGAAATATTAAAACTTTTTTAAATTTTCATATAAAAATGTTTAAAAGTAATTAAAAGAATCATTTATATGCAAAAAGAATTTAAAAAATATAAAATTTACCTGAAATTTCGAGGAACGGGGGGAGGAGGTATCAATGGCTTGTAAGCGTCCTCTCTCGTCTACCAGCGGCGGGGTGGTGAGAGACGGCGCGGCGCCACTGCTGAGACGGTGAGAGGGGAGGGCAACAAGGCGCTTGGCAAGGGGAAATGGCCTAGAAAGAAAAGAATCCAATTGTTAGAGCGCTTGAAATTTACTCCCACTCCTTTGGTGGGGGAAATGTAGGGGAGGGATGGCCAAGCTGCGGGATGAGATGAGGGGAAAGTTGGGTGATCTTGAAGAGTGGAAACGACGAATTGTAGGAGTGCAAGAAATTACTCCTACTCAAGGGGAATTTGAATATTTACTTGAAATATTAATTAAATTTATATAAAAATACATAAAACAATTTAAAGATATCATTTTATTTAAGACATTTGGATACCAAATGTGTGCATGTGTGTGTGAATGTGAGTGTGAATGGGAAAAAAGTGTGTTTTTAAAATAGTTCATATATAGGGTAAGAGAAAGTGAAAAAAAAAATAAATAAATTGACAGGCTTAAAAACAGTCTTTGAGCGTTGATTGAAAAAAAATTCCATTTGGATACGCTACTGTTGTCTAAATAAAAAAAAAAGAGTAAGGCCCATGAGGACAAATGAGCTCCGAGGGATGCCGAAGATTGTCGATAATGGCCGAACACTCAGAGCATTCTGAAGCCAAACATGTTGCATCATTTAAGGCGGTATTTAGTTCGGGGTTAATTGATTTTCCAAGTTTATTTTTTTGTGACAGGGCAAATTACTTTCAAAATGAAAAGCATTATATTCAAAATAGGATTTTATAACAAATACTAAAGTTCATAATCTTTATTTTTGTTTGATGAAACACGAATAAAATCATAACTAATATTTATTCACATCAGTTGTATACGGGATTATTTTAGCCAAGGTAAACCTCTATACAACTGATGTTGATAATTTCTTAGTCTTGTTTGTGATAATATTTATTCATCATAATTTAAAAAAAGAATATAAAGTAATAAAATGAATTAAAAGTTAATTTACCTGGAATTGTAATATGAAGGATGGAATTAATTATTTGATTAATAGAATTTGAGGAAGTAATTCAGGAACAAAGGCGATGTTGAATGGATTGGCGTCGTGACATCAAAGCGTCGTTTGCAATTTCAAAGAGTTTCTCTCTTGAAGGCTCCTTGCTAATGGCGGCTTCTAAAGCAGACCAAGGAGATGAGATCCCGGCGCCTGGAAAGCGACACATCATATCACATGATTGAAAGCCAATTGGTCTGAATATTACCCAACAATTGGAAATAAATAATTTTAAAATTAAAAATTATTTTTCTAATCAAATATTAATTGTTTTTTTAAATTGCATTTTATTTATTTATTTTTGTTGATAGATAGGGAGAGGAAGAAGTGGGAGGTTCCCCCTCTCCTCTCTGAATAAGCTTTATCAACTAAAATAATGCTTAGTTAAAATATATTTATTATATTCTGCACAATTATAAAAATTTGAATTTATTTATAAAATATGATAAAAACAATTTTGTCTAAATGAACGAATTTTAATTTTAAAATTACGCGGCATTTTCAGAAGAGCGCACTCTGAAAGAATTTAACGAAAGAATTTAATAAATTTTCTTTGTTTTGTTTACAAGTTTTGTTTTTATCCAACATATGATTGAATTTTAATATATCATTCATGATTTATCCATGTTATGTTCTTGAATTTATTTATTTCATATTTAAGATAAATTACACGACAGTGTAATATGCCTTGAATCCAAAACCCTTTTCGTGACACGAAGGAATGAATTTTCTCTTTATAAAAGTCTGTGTGTTTTATAACTAAAGATATAATAAGTTCGATAGGATAATTTGGCCAAATATTTATAGTTCAGAAATTAATCTACAACTTTTTTTATAAAAACGATTTAATAAACAGACAAAAAGATTAGTCAACCATGGAGGAAAAAAAAAAGAATTCATTTGAAATCATGGTGCCTTTTAACTCATCTGGAGCCTTTGCTTCGACTGAAGATTTGATTTTTTTTTAACTCTGATTGATATTTTAATATGAATAACATTTAAATTAATAATCTTCAAGTTTGTAGCAAAATCAGCACTCATCCTCCTTTTGGCCTCTATAAATCTTTCAAATTTTATTATTTATAAATATTTCTAAAGAGAAATCATTAGTGTGGATCCCCAATAAGATTAGATACAACTATAGAAACTAATGTGATCTTTATTTTGTTCCAGATTTAATAAATTCCATGGCTTCATAAGAAAATGTTTTAATCATTCAGATTGAATTCAGATGTATTCTGCTTCATCAGTGGCAAAATAATATACAAAACTTTATGAAGACGGCAAATCTTTGTTATTGTCACATCATAGGAAGCAATATTATCTGAAAACTTGCTTGGACCATTTACTGCAGTGGACTAAAAGAGAGGCGAGCTGCCTGAAATAAGGTATATCAATGGTTTGGAGAGAACCAAAGGATCCCATAAGGTCTGTTGCAGCATTTGGTGGTCAAATTACTCTATTTGTTGATATCAATAACCATCTTACCAGTATATTTTTCTATTTGTTTTCCTAATTTAATAATTTTGGTCTCATTATGGGTGATTTTTACTTGGAAGACAAAAATTTTACTATGAATAGGCCTGTATAGTTCTATTACTTTCTCTTATTACTTTATATAGTGAGGAAGTATTGAGATCATGTCAAAAATTCGATGTCGAGATTTTGATGGATGTTTTGAGGTCCCCTGAGTCCAAAAAAGTGGGTCCCGCAAATTGGTCTGTCTGTCCGTGTGTAACGATTTTAAGCATGAAGGAGTTGAGCTACTGGTTTGAAATTTTATATTTAAATTAGGTACCCTCCCGGACACTCAAAATAAGCTTTTGAACAAAATTGGCCAAAAAGTACTAGTACTTGTTGAGTTTTTTTCGATTTTCTCAAAATTCTCTCCACCAAAATTGTTTAAAATTCAAAAATCAATTATTTTTTAGATGCTCTTTAAAATGTATATTCTGATTTTGCCCTTAAAGTACACTTTACTCTTGTACTTTATAGGAAAGATAGGAGAAATGGTTGCCATGGTAACAGATTTTGAATCTTTTTCTTTTTAGATTAAAATTCATATAAATCACTAAACTTTGATCATTTATACGAAAAATTATAATTCCTTCAGTTCTGAGATAATATATACATGATAAATAGGCTACTAAGAATAATCCACTAGAAATAAAACTCACCATTTGAAGAGAATGCCGGCGACCATCTTGGAAAATAAATTGGAAAAATAAGATGCTCTCATTCAGAGGATGAAAACTAATGATGGAGACAACGATATAAATTAATACTGGTTTTCAAAACAAGGCCTCAAGTCTGTAAGTCAATATATCGTTTTAGACAAATGAATGCGAGATTATAGTTTTTACTAGCCATGTCCTCTGTCGAAAGACATTCCACTTTCTCGGAGACAATGCACAGCGGTCCAGTGGATTGATCAATCAAAACAATAATCTTAACGATAGGCCTACATAATTTTATATAATAAACTCAAAGAAGTAGAAGTAGTGACTCTGAAGATTAAATTCCTCCCAGCAACTCCTAACCCTCTATAAAGCCCAAATTCGGCCGTGTCTTGAATATGGTTCCCATCTTTGGCGAGGGGCGTCGAAAGACTTTGGACGCCATACAGAGGCGTGAAATTAGACTGATCGATTATTTTACCCTCACTAGATCATAGAAGAAGCGTGTCTGCACTCTCTCTCTTCTATAGGTATTACCGTGGTCAATGCTCTGCCGAATTAAATTCAATTATCCAATAGGATTCGGATCAGGAGGTTCAATTAAAAGTCAAAAAGTTTTTTACAACAAAACTTTATTCGACCCCAGACAATGTTTCTTTTTTTGACTTTTAATTGAACCTCCTGGTCCGAATCCTATTGGAAAGAAGGTTCCTGAGCTTCATCAAATTTAAAATCAATTGTTTCATCCAATGCAACATATACACGGAACCCAAGGGAGGCATCGTCCCAGCATCCCTATGCTGTCCAACTCACGACTAACAGAACTAGTCAATTCCAATCTTCCTTTGTCCACATGACCTCCCGCGATTGGAACAAGCTCCCTGCGTCTATCTTCCCCAAAACCTACAATCTTCAGACTTCCAAGTCTAATCTCAACAGACATCTTCTCTATTTATATAATGTATCTAATCTATTTATATAATGTTACATAATATATGATGTATATGTTATATATTTTTTTGCAACTTTCTTGTACAGAGCATAACTGTAATTTTGAAATCCAAGAGTTCGTCGGACTCAGAGCAAATAAATCATTCATTCATTCAACTTCTCAGTTCCCGCAGTTGAGTTCCCCTTTTATGCTTCTCCTTTATTTATTTTTTGTTTTTAACTATATTCTTCCTGGCTGCATGTGACCACTGGTCATTATAGTTCTTCGGACCTTATGCACCCATCCCAAAAAAAAGGGAGGAAGGCAGAATAGAGGCAGCCAAAATAAAACGATCACATTTCGTTGCATTTATTTATGTTTTCATAAAAAGTGATCGAAAACCATTCATATTATTTCTGTTTTTGGCTATCTATATTCTTATTTCTAAGAATTTTGATTTGGTTAAAACTAATAAATTTTGTTTGTTTCACAGATTAATATCAGAAAAAACATACGCCCAATTACTGGATTAAAATATTACTCAAGACTGATGATTGATCAACATGTAGATAGATGGAAACGAATTTTTGAGTGTCGTCAAGAAGAGAGAGATTGTTATTGGTTGAAACGGTGAGTATTTTCCAATTTTAGAAAAAGAAAGAACTGACAAGACACATATATAATATTTTGCCCGTGACCCGTGACTCAGCTTCTCGTGCTTAGGGTCCCGGGTTCGCTTCCCGTCCCAAGAGGGAAAAATTTATTTCATTTGAATTGGTACAAATCATTTGAAATAAATAGGGATGGGGTCTAAATTTGCTCAGGGGTATCTTGTGAGTACGTGGGTGGCGACTATGAGCTGCCCGAGCTGGGACAGGCACTCCTTCAGTTCTTTGTATGTCTGTCTCTTTCTTCCTCTTTTCAACAGGCGTCAGACCTTGCGACGGTCGGCCTGTCTTATTTCTTCCGGTCGCAAAAACTCATGAAAGGTTTGGAGGGAAAAAGTGAGGTCCGCCGATCTCCATGAGGCGAGAACAGAGAAGAAGAAGGGATGGGGTCTAAATGGCCTTTGATGCCGAAAGACTTTAAATAAATTTAAAAAAAATGTATAATATTTTAATTTTATATGCAGTATCAAAATTAGAATATGCATAAATATTTTAAATATACTAAACAAGTTATTAATGGTTCCAAATGTATTTTGTATACAAAACTCTACCCTTTTCAACGTGAATTGGGTTTGTTCCACCTAAATGCTTTTCAAAATTTTAAATGCCTATAAATTTTAACATTCAATTATTTTTATATGTATGTATATCGTCATTGTAGAAGCTACATGAGATATCTCAATTTTACCAACTTTCCAGAAGAGTAAATGAACTAATTTTAAATCTATAACAAGAACTATTTATAAATTATAAAATAAAAAACAAGTGAAACTCAAAACACAACCTATAGTAGACCTACCATCTATTGCAATAGTAATGAGACTCAAGCCCGGTAGTTAGGCAGTCCAAATGACACACGCTCACTTAACTCTTTTTCTGATTGACACATTGAGATAATTTTCATTTCGATATATCTTGAAATTTAGATTAAAAAGATGAATTTTTATTGTTATTCTGTCGTTAGGCCTATTGTCTGCTTTGAAAAAGGTATTTATCACACAAGCAAGCTGCCATTTGGGCTGCCTAACTACCCGGCTTTAGTCTCAATACTATTGCAATAGATGGTACAGTGAGGGCCACAATTATGTCCCCGCCTGGGAGCTAGAGCCTTAAGTATATGGTATATTTGTACCAGATTTTATTTTACCTTTTCGGTCATTAAAATTATTTCACTGTATACCATATACTCTTAAGGCCTTAACTATCCACACACTTGTGTCTGTGAAGCTGTTATTGACATGGTTTCCATAGGTTTTCCAATTTTAATCGCTTCTAGAAGAACACTAAACTAGAGATGTTGAGAAAATTCAGCAGAAAATTTTAAATTGATTTAAATTTATATTTCATCTTGCTTATACAATGACGATATACTGTATTTGGAAATAGATGGGAATACCTTTAGTCAGAGTTTTTCAAAACTGTGGAGTATAGGAAGTATACATAGGATATAGGACTCATCTTATCAGTGGTAGGGCAATAAGACTCCGCAATCCAGATGGTCCTGAAAAAAAGATCAGATAAAATATATATATATATATAAAAATTCATCTGGGGATAGTTAAAAAAAACATCTCAATTGTTTTATAGAGGGTAAAAAGTTAATTCGAGTTAAAAATTAAAAAAATAAATGCTATTTCCTTGCCAGAAGTTGATAGAAATTTACAAATAAAAAAATAGTGAGGTTGAGAATATGAAAAAAGGATTTTAAATACACCAGAAAATCTCAAAGTTTTGCATCAGGGGGGGGGGAAATTTTAGCTTAAATTATTAAAATAACTTTTTCTTTCATTATATTTTTATTCTGATACAGTAGAACCTCTGTAAATCGAACCTGGATAAGTTGAAAACCTCCAAAACTCGAGTCCCCTTCCCTCCAAGCCAACTCCATTTCTCTAAATCTCAAACCTCTATAGGTCCAAATAATAAAAACATATTTTACCATTATAACTCGAAAAAATGAATTGGACCTCTGTATCTCAAACCCAGCATTCAAAGGAGATCAAATCAGTAAGTCGAAAATTCGCTCTATAACTCGAACTTTTTAGTGTCTCCTTTGAAGTTGGACTTACAGAGGTTCTACTGTATAGGAGACCTTGTGATAAATGGGGTAAATGTCTAGACTGCACTTTGGGATCTTCTGGTATGCATCAAGAATTGAATGGAAATATTATGGAATATATAAATATAAATTATTTATATAGGAATCTATTATTTAATTGTTCGGTGTATTAAATATAGAAAAGAAAAATTAATAAATAAACATTCTAAATAATTTTATTGTACAATATCAATATATGTATATATATATGTATCATGTTAGGAATTATAAATATATATATACATATATATATATGTATATATTTATATAATTTTATATTTGAAAAAATTAATTATAAATAACAAAATTAACATATTTTAATAAATCAAAAACATAAATATATCTACTTACATTGTTTATTTTTTTAATAAACATTTGTTACATATCAATTTATTTATTTTCTATATGATTGAGGTCAGAAAATGCATAGGTAATAGGTACAATTTATTTTGATTTTTTTTTTTATTTATTTTTTTTTATTTAATTGTAAAGAAAAAAATAATATTAATCGATTAAAAATATTTTTTTTTTATAAATAAAAATTCACATATTATGCTAACATATTTTTTTTTTTTTTTACATTTCAGAGCACTTTATTAAATCTAGACTAATACAAAAATATGTTACATTAAAGTCCTGTTTGAGTTCTTTCATAGATATGTTAAAGAGAAAAACACGTCTAATTATTTTTTTTTTTATTGGTCGATATATAGATTTATTGTAGTGGATAAAGGGGCAAATTAAAAACACTGAGTTCAAGATTTTATAAGAACACATATTATTTTTTCATAATCACAACATATATTTGTGTAACAAGCACTATAGAATACAAGTACTATGGACCAGAATGAATGGTCTGTTTTGAATGATCATTCACATTATTAATTTATAGGAAAAAAGAAAACAAAAATGTGTTTGAATCGGTAATTTATTTATTTTTTTTTTTTTTTATTTCGGCCAGAATAAATAAAAATTTGTATGATTGATTTCTGCTAAACAATGCTATACTACAGAAAAAGTTAATCTCCCTCAATAATTTGTTTTATTGAGTTTTTTTTTTTTTTTTTTTTTTTATCAGTTCAGTTCAACAAGTTTCTATTAGCTGCAGCTAAAAAGAAACAGTTTTAATATACAGCTTGCCTTTCCTTTGCAAAGGGAATATCATTAGTACCATTCTAATTGATATGGATATTTACTAAATTGTTTAAGAGATAATAGAAACATTGTAATACTTTTTTAAAACCTATTTCAACCTTTATAGATACACTGGGAACTATTCATTATTTTTAGATTTATATAACGTAGATCATAATTGTTTAAAACTGAACTTTGAGTTATGTTTAAGAGATGAAATGGACGGTTCCCACTGCATGTCGCTGTTTTATAGACAGTTTATAAGGCAAACTGTTTATATATATATCTTGGGGTATTTAGTAAGCTATATCTGAGCAATAGTCTCAATATGAGATTTTTTCAAAAATTAAGAATAATTATTTCACACCAGTAATTGATATTTATTTATTTATTTATTTTTTTTATTGATATGGCAGGATTCTGCACAAACAAAAATTTATCGAAATCGTTAATTTTATTAATAACTATCCATATGAATTTATTAAATATTATTTATATATATATATATATATATATATATATATATAATACGAAATTTAATAAACAAATATTAATATATTTATTATTAACAAAATAGAAATAAATAAATAAAATACTCTGGAACATTGTGACAAAAATGTTAATTTGAAGAGAAATTAGGGCTTTTCAATATATATACATATATGAATATCTAATATATAAATATATATATGTATATATAAATGAGCAAGAGGTATATATGTTTATTAAGCTGGCCTTTGTTTGAGGAGAGAAAATTTGTATTTCTTTCCACAAATCTGAGGTAGGCATTATAGAGTTATTAAAATAAACTCTTAAATATATCTTAAAGCCAAGGGAGAGTTAAGTGTAGGAACATTAATCGGGGAAAGAGTAGAGATAAAATTATTAAATCTACTCAATAGTAAAATATATAAAAAAAGGAAGAAGTGTTATTATTGTGTTGTTATTGAGTTGGATTCTAATTAATAAACATTTAAGGAAGAAATTATTAGTTTAGTACAAGATGGGCAAATAACACGTTATCTTATATATTATTATTATTATTATTATTATTTTTACGTTTAAAAAAAAAGAGTATTTTAATAAATGAAAAAAAAAATCTGCCCATTCTTGAATTAGGAACACCTTTTTTATATATAATGTGCTAATTTTTAAATTTCAATTTTTTTTTTTTTTTTTAAATCGATCATTTAAGTGAGCAATCTAAAAAAAATCGAGATCAGAGGTCTATAACAGAGATATGGCCAATAAAAAATGATTATTCTTGTTCAAATATATATATTATTATTTTTTTATTTATTTATTTTTTTTTTTTTGTTATAAGTTAATATTTAAATTGCACGAGTCCCGTTTAAAAATCGCAGTTTGTATTATTTTGATTTTAAGTATAGAGTTTAGGATTAAAAAAAAATTTCAGAATTTAAATTTAAAAATAATACCAATATATATATAATATTTTGAAGTAAAAAAAAAATTAAAACACATTTTTTGAAATGTAAAATACACAATTGTTTTGTGAAATAATAATAATAATATTGAGGATTTAAAAAAACATCTATTTAATTAATTTGAAAGTGAATCGTTTCCCCATTAATAAAAAAATATTTTTTGTTCAACTGTACTCTATTTAAATAAAATTTATGAGCTATTCATCCTCTGGTTCTCAGGTACAGTGCCACAATTAAGTCCCCACTTGATAGCTTTAGCCTTAAGTATATGGTGTAACAGTGAAATAATTTTAATAGCCGAAAAGATGAAACGTAAGATCTGGTACAGATGATTTTATTTTACCTTTTAAAATTTAAAATTATTTCACCATTTACCATATTCTATACCATATGCTAAAGCTATCAGGTGGGGACTTAATTGTGGCGCACACTGTATAATTAATGTTACATTTAGACATAAAAAAATATTAAATTAAGCGGCAGTTTGTGAGATTTTGGTCTGAATTATACATGAAAAAAGCTCTATTTAATATAAATAAACTTAGTTAAACAAAAAAATATACTTAATTTTGGAAAATATGACATCTAATCCGTCTTTTATCTTTTACAGATAAAAAATATCAAAAGTGGAGCCAACAAAAAAAGCTGATTTTATTCTGCCTGCGCATTCAATAAAGAAGAAAGAAAAAGATAATTTTAATTATTTTTTTGGAGTTTTGGCTTTCACAGTTGTTATTATTAATAAAAGAATTTGATTTTCGGTTTAACTGTTGTTTATTTGTACAAATTTAAACGTTTCGGCCACTCATTCTGTGGCCTTCTTCAGGTACAATTCAGCTAATCTGTGAAAATCTCATCTTTGAATTTAAATGAGATTGTTACAGATGTAACAACCTTTGTAAACTTGGCTGAATTGTACCTGAAGAAGGCCACAGAATGAGTGGCCGAAACGTTGTAATTTATACAAAAAAAGCACAGTTAAACCGAAAATCAAATTCTTTTATTAATAATTTTAATTATGTTTATGAATAAATAAGTATTATATATTAGTGGATAAAGTCAGAGGCGTAGGCAGCCAAATAAAACCCTCACTTTTTCTGAAATATAAGATTTTTCGAATTATTATACCATAGAATGTATGCTTTTTGTTTCATATTTCCAAAAACTAGTGAGATATTTATTTGGCTACCTACATTTATTATTCTCATCTTCTTGTAGTTATTAATGATTACTATTGGGTTCTGATCTAGTTTCCCCATTATAAATAACTGAATAGGTAATATAAATTATACACAAGGTTATTTGTTTCAATTCATTTTAATGACTTAATACGCATTTCGACAATATGTGTGTCATCTTATGCGTGTGTTATCTTAGTTTTTGTAAACTTCTGAAGATGACACACATAGTGTCGAAATGCGTATTAAGTCAATAAAATGAATTGAAACAAATAACCTTGTGTATAATTTATATTACCTATTTAAATAGTTTCAACTAGTGCCAACGGTCGCCAGTATCAATTTAATAAATAACTGACTTGAGGAATTAGAGAATATAGATTAATGTAGGGTGAAAACACATAAGCGCAGACAACCAAAACCAAAAGTCCTTTGAAAGTTTATAGTAGTATAAATATGCTCTCTTGCACGTTTATAAAATATATATGTGTTCATTTGTTCTGAATATGGTGACATATAAAAAAATTATAAGCTGAAGAGAAGTTGCTGTTGATGTTATGGATTGGAAGAGGGCAAGTACGGGTGCAACAAATAAAGAGAGCCTTTGGATGCCAAATGCCGAAAAGGAGACGTTTCAGACAAAATTTTATTCGTCCATCCTCAATCCTTGTAGGCTTATATTCTAATCAGGCACAAAGTTGTCATTTTTGCATCTCAAATTTGTGCAAATGTATATTTTATTATAAAAACGGGCAAGTGTTTAGAGTCTATTAGATCTAATAGACTCTCTCTAGGCATTAAACACTCGCCCGTTTTTATAAAAAAAGACATACATGTGCACAAATTTGTTCAGCAACAACAAAGACAACTTTGTGCCTAATTAGTTGATAAACAAGAACTGAGGATGGACGAATAAAATTTTTCTGAAACGTCTCCTTTTCGGCATTTGGCATCCAAAGGCTCTCTTTATTTGCTGGACCCGTACTTGCTCACTTCCAATCTATAAAAAAATTATTAAATATATATCACGTTAAACAGAATGTATATATATACAGGGGCGGATTTAGGTATTAAGGGGTTTTTTTGTGTTTTTCAAGACCTTTCAAAGATAAGTTCTAATTTTTTTTTTTTTTTTTTTGTTAGCGAGGTGAATAGCTGAATCAATATGTAGTATAATAAATAAAAGGCCAAGCAGCTATGTTTCTTTCTTTAACATTTATTATAGAACCCACAGTGACATTTCGGTCGACTATCTTCATGGCTAGGGTTCAGTCAACAGAAAAACCCTCTTACGTTCTTTGGTAGACATTTAATAAAATTCCTTACGATCTATCAGATATAATGCATTCAGCGAGTAAGAGGGTTTTTTTGTTGACTGAACCCTTGGTCGCATAATCGACAGAAACGTCGCTGTGGGTTCTATAATAAACAAAGAAACATAATTTTTTTTTTTTCAATTTTAGGTATAATTGCACAAAGTATATATATATAACAATAATTTCTCTTTTTTTTAACTAAAGAAAAATAAATATAGTGCCTTTTTAGCCTGTACTTAAATCCGCCTCTTTATATACAACAAGAGGTTATATATACAACTATAAATTCAATTCTGTCCCACAAAATATACTGATTGAATGTATTATATATATAATTCAAGGGATTAGAGAGTCTTTTATTTGCTGTCTCCGTCTATAATTGGAAACGAAAAGAGATATTGATTGGAATAATGCTAAAATTCATAAAAATATAAATTTTTAGTTACAAAATGCAATATTTATTTTTCAATATAGTCCAAGTTTTTATTGATATATTTTTCCTAAAATCCAGGAGATGTAGGAATACTACACTTCCTGTGTATATATGTTTTTCCTAAGTTTAACATTCAGTTAATGAACACAATTGGCTTTATTCCATCGCCAGAGATGCAAAGATTGCCCTTGGGATCCCTTGTGAAGCGTTGAAAAAATTGGAAGTTGAAATACCACAACGCCCATTAAGTGACATTGCGCACGCCGAAGAGGCTTTTCACAAGGTGAAGTTTGAGCAATGTCTTTACACTCCGTATTCTTTTTTTATTCTCTCATCTCAAGAGCGATTTTACTAATCATTATTCCCCCGACGATTACCATTTAGATTCGCGAAAGATCACCAGAATTATTAATAAACTGAATGGAAAAACTTATGACACATTGTGAGAAATATTTTAAATAATTGTATTTTTATACATTTTCCATTCATATATCTCTTTTCGAATTTCTAGTGCAGGGCTGGAACTAGGAGATTTGTTAGGAGGGGGAAAATTTAATTTGCAGCCCCCTCACTAATATTATAATATCCCTTCCTCTAACTAAGCCAAATTGATTATAAAATTTTAATCTTTCTTTAAATTTGAGTCTAAAATTTTCTCGCATCTAAAATTTTGAGGCCCTAGACCCTGACATCACGGGCCTGACCATATATTCACCACGAATAAATGCAATTCTTGTTTCTTAGAGGGGGTGGAAATTTAAAATACGAATATAGGTCCCATTTATAAATTATGCATAATATAGTTAAGTAGAATTTGTTAATTTCTTGGATACCTTTGATTGCGTTATGTTCACTTTATGCCGCCCGGGGCACATACCCCACCCCTAGATCCGGCCCTGCCATAGTGTATAAAGTTAAATCAAGACATGAAAATAAAATTTTTCTTTAAATTTTTCTACTAAATCGATATATTATTATAATTTTGGAATAGTAGAGAGTAAAGTCAAATCCTGGCATAAAAATGGGCCATTCATTCCTTTTATTATACTAAATAAATTTAAAACAGAAAGAAAATTTAATGAAAAAACGCAAAACATTATTATGTTATTTGATTGTTTATGTTTATTGAAGAATTATTATCAGTGGTGTCTTTAGAGGGGAATCCCTCATTAGATGTAAAAATTTGATTAGTGGCCTGATCAAGGATTTATAACTTTCGAAAATAATTTTGTACTATATCCACTTTTTCAAACCAGTCAACCAGGGCGGTTGAACTCTTCTCGTTTCCTCCAACCATTTTTTTTTTCAAATCTTAGAAAAATTAATAGTAATAAGGAAATTTTATCTAATAGTTTGGGTCATATCAACAATTTGAAAGATGATCAAAAGCTATTTGTTCATTCAAAAAAAAAATTTTTTTGTTAATTGATTTATATTCATATTTTTTAGTAAGACCCCACTGATAATTATCAATATTTTATTATAAATTTAAAGCAACAGTATCAAAAATCAATCTCTTATGATTATAATTTGTGCAGCAGTATTGGCGTATCAAAAGGAACGGCCCAAAAATTTTATAAAACGCGAAAAAAAAAAAAATATCAATTGAAAGGGAAAAATTCCCTCTTCTAATCGGTTTGTGGAAGTGAAATTACTCTATCTTACAGAAGAATTCTCTAAAATTTTGAAAGTTTTTAGTTTTAAATTAAATTAAAAGTTAGTAGTTTCTTTCTTGGTCAATTCAAGATGGTCTTAGAGAAAATAAATAAAACGAATTTCTTATATTTCCGAGCATCTTTGAACATCTGGCTGATAAGTTTGCGGAAGTTTCCACTTGTTTCGGCACATTGAACTGCCGTCTTCAGAGCCAATTTAACTATAAAGAATATATTATATTAATGATTGATAAAAATTACATATAGTTTTTTTTAGTTATTATATTAAATTACCTTCCCTATTCACAAGGAGGGGGGGGTAAAGGGGTAATTACCCCACCGAAATTTTTTTAAATTACCGAAAATAAGAAAAAAATTGTGTGCTGTACGACCAGTCACACCAGATTACCCACTCCAAGAAACTCCTCCGGATTCGCTCTTGCCTCTTCACTAAATATCTTGGAATAGAGAAAGCGAAATTTTATTTTAATATAATAATTTTTAATATAATAACTAAAAACTATATGTAATTTTTTATATATGATTAATTTAATGTATTCTTTATAGTTAAATTGGCTCTGAAGACGGCATTTTTTAAGAAATTCATTTTATTTATTTTCTCTATTACCATCTTGAATTGACCAATAAAGAAACTACTAATTTTTAATTTAATTTAAAATTTTGAGATCTGACAATTGTCCATTCTAATTACAAAACACACCAGAAAAAATTTGGTAAAAAATATTTCTAAAATTCCCAAACCAAATCTAAACAACATACAAGAAAAAATTTCATTTGACCCTATCCCTTAGAAAAAAATTCTTAGGCATTTTAGATTAGTAAAGTCAGAAGGTATTGTTGTACAAAGTTTGATTTGCTTCTAACAAAAAAAAAATTCAAATGACTGGACGAATCGAATGACCTATTTTAAATATATTTAATTGAATTGTTGTCTAATAAATTTCATGAACAATTGTGTATTTATTTTGTTTTAATATATAAAAAAATAAATAAATATTTTTTATATAGAAAAATAATAAAATATTATTAAATAACGTCCCTATTGATCCGAAAAAGTTTTTTGTTTTTAATTTTCTTCATAAATAATATCAAAAATAAATAATAAATGAACTAGTCTCTTAAAAAATCCTATTATTTCGTTTTTTTTTTTTTTTTACTTCAAAATATTTTAATATAAACATACACAAACAAAATGATAAATTTTCTCTAAATATAAGTGAAAATAGCTAAAAGAATAAAAAAAAACACACAAAGATGTTAAAGCCAGTTACATCAGTAAAGTTAAAAAAAAATCAAAAGAATAAAAAAATGAAAATTTTGCAACAACATTTAGTGAACAGTGAACACTTAGTGATTAATTAGATTTATAAATTTGGTTAATATGATAATAGGCCGGAATTGGCGCATATAAGGTGGACCAGAATGAGCTGAAAAATGCTCATTAGGAAATATTATAATAATACTAAGAAAATTATGTTCGATTATTATTAATTGGAAAACATTAATGACAAGTACCATTTTGTGAACAAGATTAATTCATTAATTATATATATATAGATATAGTCTATTAGTAGTATTAGTATTTTGAATAGTATCATTGAAGAACGTAAAAATAAAATAAAATTTTCGATGTACGAATTGTCATAGATAAAACCCTAGCTATGGTTTTATTTTTGACATACAATTAACATTTACTTATATTTTTTAAATTATTAAAAAATATAGGTAAATATTAAATTTGTTTTATTTTATTAAAGAAGAAATTTACTAGAGAATATTTTTAAAAATTGGTTCATCTTTAGAAAGCATTTACTGATGAAACAAGCGATAAACTGTCGTGTTTATGTTTATGGTATTTATTATAATGGAGTGTGCAGAACCTGTCATTCTATATATATATATATATATATATATATATATGAATATATATATATATATATAATATTATTTGATATTTCCAATAAAAACTAATGACCTCACACAATAACAACCAGTAAAAACATCATTGCATCTTCAACAAAAAATTAAACATTAAAATAGATTTAACAAATAAATCTAACAACATATAAATTTCTAATGCTCACAGATAAAAAATCAAACTAACAAATAATAGAAATTTATTTTTTTTATTTTTTTTATTATTGATTCAATTCATAGTGAATGAAGACTGATAAAATTTTTGTAATAAGTGGCTTGCAAAAAAAAAAAATATATATATATATGATAAAAGAAAATAAGATATTGGAAAGTTGGAAACTAGTTTTATTATTGTCTAGGCAAAAATTACTTATTCAAAAATTTTAATCAAGAATCACACTCAGTGCACCTTTCTCAAGCCCCATTGTCAAATTATTAAATATATATATAGGGATATTTTTCAATAATTATGATTTAATAATATCAAAGTTATGATTGAAAAAAAAAATGAAAATATAGAAAGAATTGTTTTCACTTTGAGATGTAATGGCTGTATTAGGGTGGTCCTTATTTTGGACTTTTTCGATTTTTTTTCGAACGCAAGTCCTGAATCGGTTCCAAATATATAAAAAACAAATTCCTGCCATATTTGAGCTCTTAATATAATTTTAATTAATATTAACCCGTCCCCCACGACAGCATCCAAAGTTTTAAATGGAAATAACATGGGAAAAGTTCTTTTGTGTCTTTAAAATTTTGTAACTCATCAATGGAACAAGCTAACCATAACATAATCTTATAGGAAATTTAACGCTCTACAAAAAAGCTCTTATATGATTTTTTTAGGTTACTCTACTGGTTCAAAAGTTATTCGAGGTCAAAAAAAAAGTAAAAACATATAACTACAACTTTAAACTTGAATAACTTTTGAACCAGTAGAGTAACCTAATCATCATAGGAGAGCTTTTTTGTAGAACGTTAAATTTCCTATGGTCTTACCAAAAGGTTGTTCCATTGATGAGTTACAAAATTTTAAGATATAAAAGAACTTTTCCCATTTAAAACTTTGGCTGCCCTGGGGGCCGGGTTAATATTAATATTAAGTGGTGAAATTTGGTAGGAATTTTTTTTATATATTTGGAACCGATTCTGGACATGGTTCCAAAAAAAAATCGAAAAAGTCCAAAATAAGGACCACCCTAGGCTGTATATTTAAATCTGTTAGTGGATTCAAATTTTTATTTTATCAAAAAAATGATTTTCCGCATAACTTCACCCTTTTTTCTATATTACACCATATTTTATTGGAGTGTCTTATAAGGATATGTCAAATCATTTGCACAAAAACTATTGAGAATCTCTTTACTACTTACTGGTTTTCTTCGGCTGTTTTGTAAAAAAGGTCCGAACTCCGGTCTCATTGTACTAAAAGTCGAAGAATGTCAGTAAGTTGATATATTAGATGCTCAATATTTCTTGAGACACTGGTTAAAGTCTTCTTCAATCCACTAGACTGCAACAAAACTTTAAAATTCATAAAAAAAGGTGTAACTATGCGGAATTTTTTTTTTTTCTAATATTGTAATAAAACAATCAAGTCCGCTTAAACATATATATACATTAGAAGCCAGTCTCAGCCATATTTTATTTTAAGATTTTAAAAAATCCAGTCCTACATGAATAAAAATTGCTAAAAACAATTTTTATTTATCTTATAAAGTTTCGATCTTTTTAAGACACTCTTCAAGTCAATATTATAAAAAATTTTCCTCAAGGTGCGTAAAAATAACTCAAAATTATAAGAAATGACTAGGATTATGTGACTGTTTATTATTAGGAACAGATATAAATAATAAAAATAAAATTTTAAAATAACCTGACTGATACTTTATACCTTCTAAATATATATATAAAATTACTATCTTTTGATTTTGTTTGAATTGATGCATTTTCTTTTACACAAGTTACTTCTTATCTTAGGGTATTAATTTTCTTCTAAGTTAACTTGTGGCCTCAATAGGAAGGGGATGAATTCATCCTACCCTTCTCTCTAACTGCCTCTAAAGTATTATATTCTTTTTTTATATTAAAAAACCTCGTTTTAATAAAAGTTTGGAAACCCATTTGATAATTTGGGAGAGAATTTGCACCCTTTTTCCAACAAAAGAAAGTTTATATAAATAATAAATGGGATCAAAGAATTAGTCTAATTGTGAAGTTACATGCTGTGGGATAAGTTCACATTTTGTTTCGTATTAAGAGATTATTAAAGGCCCAGCTTAAGAAGCAAAATTATACATAATGTGATTTGATCTTTGTTTTTAGTAAAAAATAATCTTTAAAGACACACAAAAATGTAGCCCTTACTATTACCCAATCTTCTACTAGATATATAATATAATATTTAAAATAAAATAGATGTTTTCCTTACCGGAATTTAAAAAAAAATCAATTAGAACCCTGTTTGAATCAAGGAGACACATTAAGCCAACTTCCAAGCCATCAACTAACCTTTCAACCAATCACAAAGCAGAGTTTGATAATCTGTCTTGTGATTGGCTGAGACTTTTGATTGTTGGAAAGTTGATTTGAATTTTAACAAAGGACGCGATTAGATATCACAATCACATTAAAATGCCACTAGAACAAAACGATAACATTATTAATAATAAAGATAAAATATAATATTTATTTAAAAATTTTTTTTTTTTCATTTGCATTATAAACAAACTATTTCCCAACTTTGAGATAAAAATAAATATTTTTGACGAAATTCTCTATTTTTTCGTTATTTTGTTTGAAATTATGGCAAGGATAAAAAGTAATAACGAATTTTCTTTGAAAATTATTTATTTTTTAGACTATCGATTTCGGCACCAAGTACCATCAATCGTCAGCTAAAAATGTGAAAAATAGTTACATTTGTGATATATTTACAATTTATATATGACATATCTATATATATAAAAATGAAATGGAAAAAATGTATGTATGTAAATATGTATGTATATGTTTTATAGAAATCCACAATTTTCAATGAATCCATTTGAAATTAAGTACACATATAATATATGGTTCTGGAAGTAACGTAGTAATAATTTGAATCTCTTAAATTTTTTGGAAAATTAATTATAATCAAATTTCTTCAATATGGGAACACAAAATCAACAAGTTGGCTAGAAATTAGAGAGCGTCCTTTATGCTCTGTGAAACAGCTTCCTACCTGACTATGGGCTGGGGGTGGGGGCTACGCAGCAGTTGAATAACGAAGAGAGGACGCAGGTGACTGACCCTTTAAACAGTCATAAACAGACCCTTTTGTGCTGTTCCCAATAGGTACCCTCGCCTCGCTTGAATATAAGATCCTTCCTTAACATCTTAACACTTGCATTGCAACAAGAAATATCCCAAATCGGGAATAAACTTGCTCGCCGAAGGCGAGCAAGGGGTCCAGGGGCGTAGCCCCCTGGCTAGGCGGAAAGCCCGCCGAAGGCGGGCTTTGCGACTAGTAGTTTTATATATATACATTTACAAATTTATATACCAAATTCTTTAAATTCAAAAAACAATTTAGTATACAAGTTTGTAAATGTATATATATAAACCTATATTTCATATATAAATTGTAAATATATCATAAATGCAACTGTTTTTCACATTTTTAGCGGACCTGATGATGCCGAAATCGTTAGTCTAAAGATTAAATAATTTTCAAACAAAATTCGTTATTACTTTTTATCCTTTCCATAATTTCAAAAATAAATATATTGGAATATTTTACGTAAGCTCTTAACAAAATTGTAATTTATGAAATAAAAAAAAAAACATCAAAATAATTTTTGACCCTGTTTATAATTTTTATTTAAAAATAATATTGTTAACAAATAAATAAATAAATATAAATAATACAAACGCCGACATTTTTACTAATAATAAATGAAAAATATCATTTAAAACCAACAACTATTAAAACGAGTTTTATGAAAAAAAAAAGATTATATATATATATATATAATTGAACGCTAATATTTATTATTAGTAATAGTAGTAATAGTAAAAACTATGTTTTATATTGAATTATTTTACATGAAGTACAAAATATATGTCAAATGTACGTGTATATTAAAATTTAAGCGATGATATTCGTTTGATGAGGTAGTAATAAAGAGTATATATTTAATATTTATAGAAGTTATTTAAGGGATCTATTTTCTTAGCTAGAATTAGTATTAGTTAAAAAAAATTTCTAAAGGAAAATTTAATTAAAAAATTTCATTCTTAGCTTATAGCTTTAAAAGGTGAATAAAGTATCATATCTAAAATCACTAACAAATTTTTAAAAAATTTAATAAATATACATACAATATTAAAAAATTTGGATGATCCGATTATGAATGAATAATGTTAAAAAAAAAAATAGTTTTAAACCCAAACTTTCTGGCTAGAGAGTTTTTCTTCTTATGGAATAAATTAAAATGATAACTTAATACTATTAAATTTTATGAAAAAAATTTCTTTCAGGGAGTATTAGAAGACTAGAAAAAAGATTTTTATTAATTTGAGATTTATATGAAAACGCACAGAAGTAAGAGTTTAAAACTTTTTTCTTTAAATATATTTATATATATATATATTTTTATACATATATATATATATATACATATATTATTATTTTCATAAGATCATCCTGCACAGCCATTGATTTTTTTTTTATAAAATAAAGCATATTTTTTAGATATGCTTAAATTCCGATCAAACCATTTAGTACTTTTCTTTTTTTTATTATATATATATATATATATATTTCTTTTATATATATATATATATACATATATTAATAAATTATCTTGAGAAAGGCGAACCAAGTTGAAATAAGAGTTGGGAAAAAATAGAAAATAAATATGTCTTTGAAAGCTTGGCTTATTGGAAAAACAAATATTGAGAATCAAAATAAATATCGAGATTCATTTAATGACAGTTGATGACCGAAATTAAAAATAATTTTATAATAAAAATTAAATAAAGGGTGAAATATAAAGAAAATTTCTTTAAAATTAAAAAAAAAATATTTATTTAATCTCAAGATCCAGTTCTTGTGGAAATTTTTAAATACCCACTCTTAAAAAAAAAAAAAAGAACTTATGAAAGAAAAAATTTTGATTTTTTTTTAGGATTGGTAGATAAAAAATTTAAGACAAATAGCTATTTAAATTTTATTTTTAATCAAATATTTATATTTAATTATTTGAAAATGTATTTACATCGAGTGAAAAAAAAAAAAAAATAACATTTATTTACAGATAGACATTAAATAAATCTCTAAATTTTCGATACAGTAAATTTTTTTAAAGAGTTTTAAAGAGCCTCATTAATTCATGAGATTCGATTAGAGAATTAATAAAAATAAATATTATTAAAGAAAAAAATAGATTCCCAATATTTGGCCATTTTGAAGTTTTCTTTTTTTTTTTTTAAGAATGGGCAAATGGGGTCATTTTAAAAATAAAAACTCATAAATATATGCTATAATTTGCCTATTTAATAAATTTAAGTTTCCCCTTTCTTAAGCCAAGCTAAGCCCAGATTTTTTTATTCCGGGTCAAAAACTTATGGCTTGCTTGTTCTTAAATAAAAAAAATGACGAATTATATGAAATAATAGGGCTCAACCACATATTGAAAATACAAATAATTAAGTACTATGGAGTTAAATAAACATATAAAATTATGCTTTAAGTTAAATAAGCGTGTAATTTAAATATCATAGAAATATCGTTTGCTGGATATGTTTGGCGTAAATATAATACATTAACAATAGTGTTTCTTTGGTCGGAAGATATTAATTAAAAATAAATTGCACTTTTTTAAAATTATTTAAAAAAATAACTGTCAGTAGACTAGAAGTATATATCACTAGTTTTGAAAAAAAATAAATAAATAGCTGACCAATATCAACAATTAAACATATGATAAAATATAGGACAAAACAATAAGACAAATAAAAATATTAGTTAAATAATATTAATATATTAATAGAATTTATAATACATATATCAATATCTTAAAGTAATATTAAAGATCAATGAAATCGGATTAATATTAATATAATAAATATTTTATCTTTGTATATATATAATAATTCAATGAAAAAAAAATACTATTTGTATAAATGTATATATAAATTTAAAAATTTAAATGATAGATATATCAGAAAGAAGATTCTTTTCTGTTCTTTTAATGAGCTTATTTTCTAATAACGATACACCATCTTTGAGATTTCAGATCTGTTGGGTATCAAAGCAAGCTCATTAAGAGATAATACTATTTTTTGATAGATCACATAAAGTGCAAAATATTTGTTCAGAAATTCTAATATGTTAGAAAAAAAACTATTAGTATTTAATATTAATAAAATAAATTTTAAATATATTAAATAATTTATAAAAGTGCAATTTATTAAAAATGTATATATATAATATATATTAGATCATAATAAGATGCATCAAAGAATTCACTAATATTTTTAAATTAAAAAAAAAAATAATAAAAACAAAAACAAAAAAAAAAAAACAAATCCAGCAAAAAACGATATCAAAAAAAAAAAAAAATGTGATAATCAAAATCTCAAATTACGAATAACTATTGTATACAGTTTGCGAAAAATAAGCATTTAGAACATGCAAAGTATGTAAAAATAGTAATGAAAAGTCAATGATGCAAAAGAGATAAATAGTAAAGTTTAAAAAAGTGTTTGCAATCTTAAAAATTCGTATTTAAAATTACATGCGTCGTAAGACACACAAGGAATATACATATCGGTTTGTGTTTATATATATATATATTTTTACATATATATAATTATTTAGATATATATATATATATCATATATATATATAATAATATATATAAACGAAATAATAAGATAAAAATTGTGCCTATTCTTACTATAATACAAAACAATAGCACATACAATTAACACATGGAAGAATTGTAGATTTAAAAAAAACAGGGTGA
The DNA here is from genome assembly GCA_023213315.1 of Euborellia annulipes. Classification (NCBI taxonomy): domain Eukaryota; kingdom Metazoa; phylum Arthropoda; class Insecta; order Dermaptera; family Anisolabididae; genus Euborellia; species Euborellia annulipes. Next base: position 81,089 of record JAKCPI010015936.1, read on the forward strand.
AAGAATGTTATTAACATTCTTTACACCTTGTTAAAGCAAAATAAAATAATCATATATAAATATTTATAAAACATATACAAGGTGTTTAAAGAAAGAATATGCAAAAAAATTTTTAAATGTGAGCTTTTTTTATAATCTTAAAATTATAATAAATAAGACGTATATTTGTAAAATTTTCCATCGTCAATATGTTTTTTGAAAAGTTGAATTCAACTTTCCAGTTATTTGAATTTAAATATATATATAGATATATATTTTTGTTTTTATTAAAAAAATTTTTATTTATTCCTCTATATGATAATAGAGTAATTAAATTAGATATTCCCCCCCCTACCACCCTGTATATATTTTTCTCATATTGTTAATATATATAATTATTTTACATTTTGCTATGTATACAGAAAAACAATTTTTTAACAGTAATAGCTAATTTAATAGCCTCATTTACCCTGTGCAGTTTTTGTTTTTTATAAATTAAAAGTCACCATATTTTTTAATTTTTTTTTTTTTGTTTTTTTTTTTTGTTTTTTGATAAAACACACAAATATTATTAACATGGCTGATCGCAACATTTGTTTGAAACACCAGCTCCAAGCTTCATTCCAAAAGATTTAAACACACAATTGAACAACATGGAATCATTCGAATCGAATTCACAAAAACATAATTTCAACATAATATTTTTTTTTTTTTTCATTATTTTTTTAAATTTTAAGTACAACAACACCAGTGATACAAGCAGTTCTTGCATCCTCAATCATCCCTCTAGCCTGATTCACTAACAAATAACCACAATTCCTATACAAATTGTTTAAGAAGAATGCCACTTAGGCCAATAAATGAGAAAAAAAAAGAAAAGCTCAATCAAAAGCTACCAAACCCAATGTCCATACGATCTTGTTTTATCCGATCTAGAACATGATTTGGGAGGTAACTGGGTTGTGGGTAACTTGAATTAGAATAAGGTGAAGGATACGGGTAATTAGGACTTGGCACATGAAGGCCATGAGAGGCCGGATAAGGAAAACTTCCGCCAGCACTGCTCCCATATGATGAAGTGCCATGCGGATATTGTGTATATGGATAAGGTAGAGAAGAAGAGCTCATTGAGCCCATAGGATTGGGCAAAGCCATTGAGCTTCCAATACCGCAAGCTCGTTCCATCATTCCCCCACTAAACATGGGACTTCCCATGCCATTTGAGCCGCTAATCATATGCCCACCCATTGGATGTGCGCCACCCATTATATTCGGAAATGAATTTACACTAGAGTTCATAGGTGAGTAATTAGAAGCTAAACTGCTTACTGAAAAGGAGCTAGCGACTTGACCCTCTTGGCTCATGCTAGCACTGCTATTAGCCAAAGAGGTAACGGAGAAATTCATGCCCGAACTACTCTGATGTAAACTTGTGTAACTATTAGATGTGGTTACTGAATAGTTTGTACTTGCATTTGAATATGGTTGACTGCTATATGATGGATTGGCGCTTGGTGAACTGCTGTAGTTTCCTGATGCTCCGTAGCCGTTCATATAAGCCGAATTGTCATATTGACTAGATGGCACATGTTGTCCCTCGAACATTTCATCTCCGCCTGAGGAATTGACAGCAACAGCATGATTTCCTTCTCCTTCGGCAATACTGGGTATTTGATCGACTAAAGACTCTAGGCCGGATAAACTCTTAGACGATACATCTTGATTCATAGATCTCTTGGAGGTATAATCTGAACCAGAGCCTTGTGAATAATCTATGACATTTTCACCAGAATTTGTAGAAAAATTACTGTAATTTTGATAATTCATATTAGTATCATTTGTAGGTGCAGGACTATTAAACCTGCATTCAGTAGAATTTCCATTATTCTCTCCTGAATCTTCCTTTGAAATTCTAGGATTTCTAGATCCGTCTGATGTTTCTTCGGGCATACTTGTTGGAGGTTCGAAATCGGGAGGTCCAAGACTAGGGGAGGTAGGTGAAGGTGAACCTAAGTTATGTTCTGAAGATATTGCGGCACTGATTTCAGAGGAAAGATCAGAATGTGTGAATGATTGTGATTGAGGTTGAGGAGATTGACTATAATGTTGAGGTTGCATTGGAGATTGATGATGATGATAATTATGATTACTATCTGAAGGAGAATGACTGGTATTTTGAGAATAAGGTTGAGATTGATTGTAAGGTGGAGAAAAATTTTGACTAAAATTAGAAGGAGATTGTAGAGGAGGTGAAAAACAGCTAGAAAGAGCGGCAGAAGAATTTGTATGATCCGAAAGACCATTTGAATTGATCAATTCATCAGTTTTTATCTTCTTGGGTCGACCTCGTTTCTTTTTAGGAGCATCTGAAGTTTCATGTTCTTTTTTAATTTCCGCTGGTTTTTTTGTTGTTGGTTCCACTCCATCGGCTTTAATTTTTTTAGGTCTACCACGTTTTTTCTTCGCTGGAGGTTGTTCATCTTTTTTAACTATAGCATTACTTAAATCTGTTAATTCACCATTGGTGGGAAGTCGACCATATCCATAAAAATTATGTTCGTCTTTGACTTCATTTTTAATTTCAGGTTCAAAATAATTTTTCAGTTTTGAATCAGAAAATACAACTTCAGTTTCATCTAAATTAGAAATCATTCCATTAAGATAATCTCTAAATTTCTTAAGGGCGGCATAAAATGGCACTTTATCAGCAGCTCTTGGTAATTGAGCACAGCGAGCACTGGATGACGGCATCACCCACATATACTATAGAAAAAAATTCATGTATAAATATATATATATATTGATCCAAAATAGATATTTTATATTTATCATACTTACCGTATTAGTACCATCAACAAATTCTGGTTGCCTTCCAAAACTAAAATCTTTTTTTCCAGAAAACACTTCAAATATCAATTTTCCATTAAAAACAGCAATCTTAGGTTTAAATTTCTTAAGTTTTTCTAATAAAATTTGACTCCCTAAAAGTTTTTTTTGAAAAATTAGTGATTTATTCGTTGAAAAATGATTAAGTTTGTTGAAAGAGTAATTTTCAACTCAACATGTTCCAACAGTTAGAAACAATCAGACATATGGCACATGCGTAGTATAGTTGGTTTTAAGATCAATGGCATGTTGAAAATTGCTCTTGAAACAAATATATTAAAAATAAATTAATTACCTTCTTTAATTTCTTTTCTTGTTAGGTCAGCGCTTCCTTTAGTTGCTCTAGAGACCATATTTGTAAAACCAATTCCAACTTGGAGTAATTTATAATCATCTTCGGCAGTCATGGGTTCAGGTGTTAAACCAGATAAATAAAGACATTTCCCTAAAAATTAATTAGTCTATTAATAATAATTCCATATGATGAATAATAAAATGGGTGATAATGATGATGAAGATAAATATTATTGGAAATTTATAAATAAATGAATAATAATTTTAAAAAAATGGAATGAATATATTAGTTTCGATTTAACTATTTGCATCATTTTTACTTTCTCTTACCTATATGTATATGTTAATATACATATATATAGAGAAAGTATTGGATTCATGTCAAAAATTCAATGTCAAGATTTTGATGGATATACACGTTTTGAGATCCCCTGAGGCTAAAAAAGTGGTTTTAGCGACATGGTCTGTCTGTGTGTCTGTGAACAAAATATCTCAACAACGATAAGAGCTACGAGGCTGAAATTTTATATTTAAGGTAAGCAACCCCCTCCCCCCCCCCCCCCAAGGGATGAAAATAAGCTTTTAAACAAAATTGGCTAAAAAGTACTAGTAATTTACTTTTTCAGTTTTTTCGATTTTCTCAAAATTCGCTGTAACAATTTTGATTAAAATTCAAAAATCAATTATTTTTTAGATTCTCTTTAAAATGTACATTCTCATTTTGCTCTCAAATTTGTTTGCAAACTACTTTACTATTGTACTTCATAAGAAAGATAGGAGAAATGGTTGCCATAGTGCAGGGGCGTATATAGAAATTTTTTTCGGGAAAATCTGCAGAAATTTTTTTTTTTTTTTAAGAAACTAAATTTTTTCACACGAAATTTTTTGCGGAACATTTTTTTTCTTTTGCGAAACCAAAGTTTTCCATCCTGCGGAAAAATTTGTTGCGCTGATGTCTGTATATCCCTATATATGTATATGTGTTTGGGAAATTTCGGGGGGGGGGGGGGGGCGCCCCCTCGGCCCCCTCCTTATATACGCCCCTGTCATAGTAACAAAATATAAATATTTTTCTGTTTATAAATTTTACATCTTGAATTTTAATATATCGGCGGAAACTAAATATATGTCGACACAAAAAATCTGGTGTGACAAGCACAGAACACAACTTTCGATTACCGAAGTAGACCAGTCACACCAGATTTTTCCAATTTGATTAATCTAATTAGAGAATCGACTATTTGGTCAAAAAATAATTACCGTATTTATTTGCTTACACTTTAACTATTGACTTCATTAAAGTAAAATACGAACATTAAGATTTAGAGAGGGTGACATCGATTGGGAGGCATGTAGGCTAATCTGTTTTACTTCCAATCGATGCCACCCGCTCTAGATCTTAATGTTCATATTTTTTTTTTTTTTTTTTTTTTATGAAAACAATGAAAATTGTTTGAAGTACACTTTACTGATGTAGTATTACATTTTTTTCAAAATCATTTTTCGGCTCTTCCTTCCATAGAACCACCCCAAGGGTTGCATGTTAATTTCGATTCAAAAGGAGCTTTTTACATATTCAAAACACGGTAAATACTTCCAAATAGCACAAAGTTGAACAATCGTCATAGATATAAAGTAAATGATATATATAAAAAGAGTTGGGTATATGTTTTATATATATATATATATATATATATATATATATACCCAACTCTTTTTTTACACGAATCTTTTGTTCTAGAACGAATCCCAAAATTTTTGTTTATTTTAATTTTAACAGTGTCTTACAGAAACTTATGTATGTATACTGCATTGGAGGAATAACCTGTTTTATATGTTGGACAGTGAGGGACAATATTAAGTCCCACCCATGCTTATTCTACATGTGATTATTTCATTGTTTTTAAAAAAAATTTTATATATTATTGAATGGCAACTTTCATGGTTCAAACCTAGAAAATTTCCAATAAAGATTTTCATTTTCTTGTATAAAAACAATGAAATAATCACATGTAGAAAACGCATAGGGGGGACTTAATATTGTCCTTCACTGAACACTATTTTTTTTTTTTTTTTTTTTTTAATAAAAATGAATTGTTTTTGTTTCATTATTACTTTTTTTCGGGGAAAAATTTAACACAATTTTTTAAAGGTGTGGAACATATTCTCAAATTAACCATATGTCGTATGTATTTATTTTTTATTTTTTTTTTTTTTTTTTTGTTCGGTTTTTTGAGGAATGCATCTACTGAGTAAAAAAAAGAGTTGGGTGTATATATAAAAAAGAAAAAAAAACAAAACCGAATTCTTAAAGGGGAGTTTCGTAATCAAACTATCTCAATTACTCCCTTTTTCCAATCCGCCCTTTGGGCTAGAAAAAATTTAAAAAACTATATAAAAATTTTTTTTTGAATATTTTATGATTTATTTATAATCCTATGGAATAATATTAAAATCGTATTTGAATGATATTCACATGAATTTAAAAAATTTGCAACGCTTTCGGACTGTTTGCTATCGTTGCGCAGGGCCACGCTAATCTTGTCTGTATCGATCCATGATACGTACAACATATGTGCATGTACGTACGTGTATGTCTACACGCCTAAATTTTATTTGGAAAAAAAAATCATCTACATATATTTAACGATTTCAAGATAATTGAATTGCATTCCATTTTTTTTAATAAAATTTCATTTTTATTTTTGAATAATTTCAAAAATGTTTCTTTCAGCTTTAAAAAATTATTATTTTTTTTTAATTTAAAGTCTTTTTCGGCATCGAAGGCCATTTAGACCCCATCTCTATTTATTTCAATTCGATTGGTAGCCAATTTAATTGATTTTTTTATTTTTTATTAAAATAAAAAAAAAATTAATTAAATTTTTTTTTTCCAAGCTTATTTCAAATAAGGGATTTTTTCCCTAATTTTAGAAAATCGTTTTAGATCCTATATAAGTCAGAATTGAGAAATGTTAGAAAAAATTTCAACTTAAAGTGAATTCTACTATGGTTTTTTATAATTAAAAGATCTTTGAATTAGATATTCAAGAAATATTTTAATTTTATAACAATTTTATATAAAAAACCACAGGGTATTAAATTTGTTATAAGATATTTCTTAAGTGGTTTCTTTCTGAAAAAGGATTTTAAATATCGATTTGTATTAAAATTGAGTTGAATATTTTGAGAGGTATTTCAAAAAAACATCAAAACCATGTTAGATGTTAATTATTTTCCAGCCAGAGCTATTTAAGTGATATCTTTGACTTGTCTATTTATCCACTAAGCCATATTTATTTGTAATTCCAGTAATAAGATCCAAATGAATCTCTAATCGTGATGGGAAGAATCTCACCATCTTCTAGACAAAAATCTATCTTCGAGCCCGAAAGTTGACTCAATGAGAAACAGGGTCCTGGGGATTTCCGGACACAGGCCGATGGATAGTGGAAATAAAGCATTCGTTTTGGGCAGGTCCTGATCTCCCCCTTTATGGTATAATTGCGATGACTGATATGACCCGTGGCCGAAAGATTTCAAAGGTCACCTTCAGATTTGTCGCCCAGCTTTTCATATTTCCAGCACTTGGGTGACTCAGGGGAGAAGCTTTCCTTGTCTGGCTCAAGCTGCTCTGAAAAATATCAAGCTGGTCGGTCTAGGATCCAAATTAAAAAAAAACTTCAATCCCCTGGCAGATCGTTCCGGATGGAAGTTGTCGATTTGTGGAATGGTTTCCAGAATGAGGTCAGGACGGCGACCTATAAGTCTTTTCGACCAGAGCACGTTCATGCCTTGGGGTGGGCGGGATCTTGAAACTAATTTCCTACTCATTTAATGAAAGAAAAAGTATTTGACGGTACTATCCAAACACGACACAACTTCGCAGGTTTGTGGAATATAACTCAATTAACTTCTATATGTAATATATAAATGATGTATAATCCATTTAGGCTTATATGTAATAAATTAATTAAGGCTAATGGAGCTTTCAAGCTCTTGCCCGTAATAACAAAGTCCTATCTATCTCAATTATTTTTCAAATGTAGTTTTGATCTTACAGCTATACTACAAAAGCTGCGCTCTTTTTTTATGATTCATTTCCGATAAACATCATATACAACACTCCGTCCGGGGCTATATGTATGGGTCGAATTATCCATTTTAAGAAAGGCATTTATGCAAGCCATTGCATTCTTATCACAGTCGAATATGTCTTTCTATTGTATCTACTCCGCAATGCGGTGTTGTGGCCAGAATAAGAGAAAGAGAGATACAAAAATTGAGATTTAGATATCAAAATTGTTATTCAAAATGAAATTTGAATAATAAAATTAATATAAGAAACTCACAAATTAAACGTCAGGGAGTCCCCCACTTAGGAGTCCTTGAGAAATGCGAGATGATCTTGGAAAAATGTTATAAGATGACATCGCCCACCTCTCAAGGGAGGTTTTTCTCTATCTCGCAGTACTTTTTAAAACCACACCTCGGCATTTATCATTAAACCCTAAGACGACCCGCAATAGCGGAATTGGCAAGGATAAGCAGATGATAGTATATCATCATTGATAGAATATATAAATTTATGTATAATATGTCCTGGCGAGTTGCCTCATCATACTTATTAAGTGAGAAGGTATTGTGAGATTCACTCGCCAGTACATGTGATACATAAATTTACATGTATTGCCCTAAAGACCAACTCCGGGACTTTAACAATTTTGAGACTTAAGATGGTTAAATAAAATTCGCCTGAAACGTCTCGTTGAATTGTATTAAATCGGAGGCTTTTATTTTGGCTGCAATTTACTCCTTCTTTATAGAAAAACAGCCACTGACTTCATTGATTTATTTTATTTCATAACTCTTCTGTTAATATATTCAAGAATCATGATGAGAGCAGCAGGATTTAGTTATCTCTATTTACTAATGGATCTCCTTGAAATGGATTTGTTTTCAAAAGAGAAATTTAAATCATATTTGTTTGTTGTTTTTTTTATTTTTCTAATACAAATATTCGGATATTTTGTGTAAGAGGTAAGAAGCTCAAGAGGTAATCATTTTTCTATTTTTATGAAGAAAAAATAAGAATTTTTCCATGGACAATGGAAGAAGATGAAAAGAATTAAAGAAGCCTTCGAAATTATCTTTTTATAAATAAATATTAATAAAAATTTATTATTAAATGATGAAATCATATTTTTGCCAAATAAACCGGGTAAAATTTCAAAATTTTGTCCAAATAGTCTGCTGAGATGTAGTGTTTGATTTCTTTAGTATCAGGTTTAAAGAGTAATTCTTGAATTTTTTTTATTTTCTTTAGAGATTCTTTTATATAAGCAAATGAAAGCTTGCATACTCTTCATTTTAACAATTATGTTCTATTTTCTTTTTTTCTTCTTTCTATCTTCCTTAATTTATTTTGAAATTTTTCGTCATACATCGTTGTATATTTGTTTGAAATATCCGAAACTGAAGCATTTTTGTATTTTTCTTATTTGATTTTCAATTAATTTTAAATACATTCCTTAGCTTCTTCCTTTTAAAGTTAAATATTTCTTCTTTCTTTTATTCTTCATTAAATCAAAAAAATATTAGATGGCTGGTTTTAAAATAGATGTCTGAAGTTATATACAAAATTTCAGATTTCAGATTTTTTTGCGTATACTTTGCTGGTGGTGAATTTGGCCCCCGGGTTCACCAGCCTATATTGGTGTGCTCCCTTTGCACTAAGATACAGGATATTCAACAGCAATAAAAACTCGCGTTCCCTATCTTATATCTCGTATTATCTATTAGATCTCATGAAGGTGATTGTGATGATATCAACCAATTGTATAAGTCTGAAGTGAGCAATTTCAGACATTAATACAACAATAAAAATAAATTATTGTATATTGTGACGTTTTTGTTAATAAAAACCTAAATGGTAATCTTGTGTTTTTAACAATTTATGATGCAAGTTAAGATCAATATTTAAAATACAGTATAACAGCCGCTTTTTATAAGAGCTTATTAGTCAAGTCTAACATCTTACTGGTAGTAGTTAAATATTAACACTATCAGGTTTGGTAAAATATGTGAAGAACATTTGTGAAGCATAAAATTAGATAATAATATTTAATTTAAGGATTCTTGCCTGATTCCTTCGATCAATTAAAAATAATATTTAACGTCCAATCGAGGTTTTTGAATATTATTAAATGACAGTGGTTTTTACACACAAAACCAAACCCTAATGGATTTTTCTATTTACAGTTGGATGTTAGACTTGGTAAAAAAAGTTTTTTTAACTTAGAACCCTCTATATCATGAGATTTAGATAAATAGGCATTGTGTAAATGAAAAATCGATGCTCTGGGGATGGGATAGAGAATCACTTCGGGAGGCCAGATGAACATTGAATCCACCAACAAAAATAATTATAATTTGTTAAGATATTAAGAAATAAAAATAATTTTTTTTTTAAATAACCGACAAAATAGACCAATGACAGACGTGACAGTCCAAAACAAGCTTTCTTGTTAAGGCCTTTATTAACATGTGAAATTTTAATGATAGGTGATGGTATTCTATCTAATAAGGTTTCTATTATAGTGAATAAAAGAAACAAATGAAGAAACAAGTTATAAAAGTCTATCTAGAAGGAAGCTTGGGTCCTTCTACAGTTTTCCCAAGCATTTATAAGGAGGAAATCCTGAAATGCTGTAAAAAAAAATAAATAAATCAAAAGAATCTATGATTAGTAAACTACTATCATAAATCGGAGAGGAAATTATGAGTATGAAAAGAGTTGAATATATATCGAGATATCTTACAGAAATGGTTCCCTGGACCTGCATAATGATGCCCTTTATACGCTGCAAACAATCCAGGATTGATTCCAATCTGCAGCAAGAGCCAACAGTTAGACATGGCCAAAGGAGCAAATAAATCTTCAAAATTAATACAATAAATAGATTCTAGAGAAAAAAAATTATAAAGAATAAAGCAAAATTACTTATTTCTTTTTGTTTATCTACAAAAGATTTTTTTTTTACTAGCATGCAAAAACAAATCAAATTAGCGTGCGTCAGTTAAGTTAAGAAATTAAGATATTGATCATTTAAGTGATGTAAGAAGAGAGGATGAAATTTTAATTAACATACAATAACAATATCTAAGTTTGGAGTCAGGTGATCTGGAAGTGTTCGTTTGGAAACTTCTTCCTCTGGCATTCCGTTGAAACGGTCATGTTTCTTCCTTTCTTTAAAGACTGGCAAAAATTTATCGTCCTTGGACTTTTTCAGTTTTAACGATGGATCCACAGCTGACATCATATTCTCTGTATTTTCCAGACTAGAACAAACAAAAAACAAAACAAATTATTTTTGATATAGATCCAAAATATTTAGTTATGTTATAATTTCTAAATGAATATATAATGAGCGACAGTATACAATAATAAAAGTATTCACTACTCCCAGCAGTGGCGGCGAACCAGGGGGGAGTGTTTAGGATTTTAACCCCCCCCCCCCCCCTGGTTTTTCAAATTGCTATATATTATATTATGTATATTGCAATAGAAAAGGAAAAAATAGCAGCCTTTGTATTTAAAAAAAAAGTATAGGTAGGCCTACCTTCTGTATAAAAAATAAAAATAATAAGTTTATTTTATTTAAATAAAATTTTAACAAAAACGAAAATTGTTTTTTTATACTGTAGTACTAGTGAAGAACACAATAAAGAAATAATCAAATAAAAGAACGGTAGATAAATTCTTGGATAGGGTAGTTGATTTTCAGAGCATTTTGGCCATAAACTGTAAAAAATTAGCACAAGATTTATGGCTCTGATGAAGGCAATTAGCCGAAACAGGTGTTTCTTGCGCAAAAACTTTTAAGTCAAATGCTCTGAAAATAAAAATAAAAATCAAGATAATTTTAAATTATTTTGTTTCTATGGGATTTCCATCAAGTGCCCCTGTCCAAGAATTTCCGTTCTTTTATTTGATTAAACACTGGACTACATTAAAATCGTTTTTAATAGTTAAGGTGCGCGTCTCAGGGTGCTAATTTTGGGACTTTCCAGCGGCCACAATTTTGAAGCTATCGACCTCAAATTTTTTTAAATTAAAGCTATTTAAAATATCTACAACTTATAGAAGCCCTTTTTATGATTTTCAAAAAAATTTTTTTTTTTTTTTATTAATCGCATTAAATAAAAGATATTTTAAAAAAAGGAGCTCTATAAGTTCTAGATAATTAAATTAGTAATCATTGTGTTCAAAAATAATTAATTTTCTAATCTAATGTTAGTAATTAACTACCAAAAATGGAGTGGTGTCAGCCAAGGAAAGAATAAAAAAACAATTTTTTCTGTTGATGTTTGGAGCGCCAATCACGCTCTTCTTCGGGACAGTCTAATGTCAATTTTTACAGATAGTAGTAAACTGAACTTAAATTAACATTAAGAATGTAAGATTTGTTAATTTTTTGATTTAACCAATGATTTAATTATTAAAACAGGCATGCATGTGTGTGAATGCAAAGTAACTTGTACAATAAATTTCCTTCTCCTGAGAAAGAAATTTATTGTACTAATTTTCTTTGAATAAACGTAATTCATAACATTTTGTTAGTATATTTTTGATATGGAACGCATTATCGTATTTTACATTTAAAAAATTCTTTGGCATAACAAGTGTTTCGCTTTACGAGTTTGATTCTGGATTGAATTATACTCGTTAAGCGAGGTTCCACTGTAATTTGTTGTGAAGAACTGAGGTGTTGGTAGTTAAATAATAATAATAAAAAAACGGTAGTTTTTTGTTGCAGGTTTATTTTGGGCTGAGCTAGCATTCAGTTTCGATGGCTATCAGGGGCGGATTAATGCAATTTTGTCGGGGGGGGCGGTTTTTTTTTTTTTTTTATTTAAGGATTTTGCCGGCATCTATGGCCATTTAGACCCCTTTCCTATTTATTTAAATTGATTGGTAACAAATTCAATTGAAATTAAAGAGCGTAAATCATAATTTCTTTAGAATACTAGTTTTTATAAAGTTTTAAATTTCTTCTCGGGGGGGGGGAGGTGATCGCCCCCCCCCCCTTTAATCCGCCCCTGATGGCTATAGTCCATCATCTTCAGGCCTGGAAATCACAATAAAGTTACAAATAGTATATAATACGAATTAATTATTATTTTGTTTTTTATTTAAATTTTCTTTCTTATATACGTTTTATAATAACGATTATAAAATCTATAAGAAAGAAAATTTAAATAAAAAACAAAATTATAATTAATTAGTATTATATAGATACTATTTGTAACTTTATTGTGATTTCCAGACCTGAAGATGATGGACTATAGCCATCGAAACTGAATGCTAGCTCAGCCCAAAATAAACCTGCAACAAAAAACTAGTTTTTTTATTATTATTTAACTACCAACACCTCAGTTCTTCACAACAAATTACTTCCAGAATTTATAATATGTGCAAATTCAATTAAAAAAAAAATTATATTTATTAGTAAAAAAGTAGAAATAGGATAAATAAAAAAATTAATTGAATCCGAAATCTAACTTTCTTTTATTTAGGTGTGTGGTGTGCTGTCTCCCTAATTTTTGAAGTGGATATCTCTTAAAATCGGTTCAATGGGGGGCTTTCTCTAGCAAACCCCAACTGTACATGCGCACTAGCCATCGTTTCAATCTCTCTCCCTTTCCCTCTCCATGGCCTTTGTCGCATAGTGGTCTCTCGTTAAAAGATTTTAATAAATAAAATGGTAATAATCCACAAGATTTAACCAAGCGAATAAAACCTTGGAATGTGTGTTTAGGATATTTTAGAATTTTTTTTTTTTTGTATTCTAAATTGATAATTCGAATTCCATTTTTAGAAAAATAATTGCATAAATTTGTCCTGTGTGGTAGAATAATTAGTTAAATTTGAGGATGCGTCTTTTTTAAAAACTCCGATTACAAATCTAAGATTATGAAGGTTGTGGAGGGTGTGTTGTGTTGATCATTCAACAGCTCAATACCGTTACAAAAAAAAAAAAAAAGTAGGTCTTGTGCCATTAGGGCTGCCGAGTTTTCAAATAGAAATGTCATGTCATCAGATTAACAATTTGTTTCTTACTTGACAAATGAGAATTAAGTGAAAATTTAGTGACAGTTTCAGAAAAAGTCTCTATAATACAAAAATATATTTTTTTTTTTGTGTTATTAAATAAAAAAAAAAAATATAACATGTAATGTTGAGTAAAATTCTGTAAACAAATATATATATATTAATATTTATATAAAGTATTGCCAGTATGATTTTACCATCCCCGGAAATGTTTTGTTTTTTAAAAAATATTTAACCTTTTGTTTTACAATATAAAAAGTATTATAAGTCAATTTTGATTTTATATATATATATATATATATATATATAAAGATTATATTATAAAGCTCTATATAAGATTTAAAAATGAGGCTGGATAATTAAGTTGGAGAAAACTAAACGAAACGGGTTTAAGAAAATTTTTATTATTTAAACAAATGAAAACAAACTTTAGTGTAAATCTTTGTATTGACTTTAAATTTCCCAGGAATCCCACTAATTACCAAAAGTAATTTATAATGTTGGGTATGTCGAAAGAAAATAATGTTTGTTTAAAGAAAACAACATTGTCATTTTGTAGTTTAAAAATATTTTTTTCTTTCTTTTATTTAGATAATTAAAAATAATTCTCAAATATAACTAAAAGTGAAAAAATTTATCCATGTTCTAAATTGTAACACTGTTTGAAGAATGATGAATTAGGGAGAGCAAAAAAAAAAAAAAGGGGGGGCTCACTCAGCAGTAACTCTAAAATGTCTACACAGTTTGAGTCTTTTTTTTTTTTTTAAGAAATAAACATAATTTTATGTCACCGCTCTGAAAAGGATACTCTAATCGGGGACTTTTACCGTAGGAGGATGCTAGAAAGGATGGCACAATAGCAACACAACACGCCTTCGAAGGTATCTTACATTAACTGGGCTTTATTTGTAAAAATTACAACGTTTCGGCCACTCATTATGTGGCCTTCTTCAGGTACAATTCAGTTAGGATTACAAAGGTTGTTACATCTGTGACAATCTCATTTGAATTGTACCTGAAAAAGGACACAGAATGAATGGCCGAAACGTTGTAATTTTTACAAATAAACCACTTAAACCGAAAATCAAATTCTTTTATTAATGATAATGAAAGCCTAAACTCCATAATTTTATCAAAATCAAAAGAATTAAGGAACCAAAAAATGTCAATAATTCGTTGCCCTTTTTTTTTAATTTACTATTTTTTTATAACAAAAAAAAAAATGTCTGTTTTTATTTATTTGGCCTTTATTACTAGAATTAAATTGATCTGAGAATGAGTTTCTTCATCTATTGCCAAGTAGTTCACTTGCGGTAATGCGACTTTGCCTGGTAATGAAGAAACTTATAAAATATACCACATTTAATTATTTTATTAGTGCCCTTGACCAGTGGCTCAGAGGTAAGCCATTAGCTGCTAAAGGTTGGGGATTTGCTTCCAGTCCCAAGCGAGAAAAATTTATTTCAACTACCAATCGATTGAAATAAATGGGGACGGGGTCAAAATGACCTGATTTGCAGAAAAAGTCCTTAAACAAATAAAAAAAAACTAGAAATTCATTTTGATTTTTCTGCTTTTAATAATAAAATGAAGAAATGTGGTATATTAATTTTATAATAAGCTTTAGTACTTTCTTCATTACAAAGCTTAGCCAAGAGTGAAGAAAAAGGCCGTCAGGTCTATTCTCTAAAAACAGACGTTAAAATTTAAAATAAACAAATGGGTGTTAAAAAATAATCAGCGTTAAAAAATGCTATTCCTTGCCTCAAATAGCTATTCTGTAAACAAAAACTTTAAAGCCAAAGTGTTAACATTTAAATTTGTTTATTTTAAATTTTAACGTCTGTTTTTAGAGAATAATAGACCTGTTTAGAAGGTAGGTCCCCTATCTCTTTAATGAATACTTGAATATAAGAACGAACAGGTGAGGAATTCGGTCCTCAAACCCTCCAGCACTCAATGTGGCTCTGAATTACAAGAAAAAGATAAAATTATCAGTCAGTTATGGGAATGATATTGAATTTAGAAGCAAATCAATGCAAAATAGGAATAGAATTGTTTCTAAATTCTTTTAGATCTATGATGATCTCATCTGTTCATTAGAAACTTTCTCTAGATTTTCTTTTAATGAATCATAAATTTTTCCCTATGATATGTTAAGGTTCAATTTTTTTTTTGTTATCTGAAAAGCATAATTCAATAATAAAAGAATTTCTGTTATTATAAAAGAGAAAAGTTGACTAGATAAAATATATTCATAATCCCACATTAATTATAAATTTTCTTTAAATGTTTTAGGCTCGGATAAATAAACAAATTGATCACTTAGGTTTGGCTATCAATAGCCTGCGAATCATATAAGGATCAAAATAATTCTTTGGGTTATTTTTTTTATATAAGAGATATTCTAGAAAGTTTAAATAGATATGAAAAGATTGATTTCTTCATTAGCAGGGAAGAAGTTTTGCCCTTCACATATATATATAAATCGAAATTGGGAAGCCGTTCTTGTACAGTGAGACAATATTAAGTCCCACCCATGCGTTTTCTACTTGTGATTATTTCATTGTTTTTAAAAATAATATTATATATTTTTTAATGAAAACTTTCATTGTTAAAACCTAGAAAATTTCCTATAAAGATTTTCATTTTCTTTTATAAAAACAATGAAATAATCACAAGTAGAAAACGCATGGGTGGGACTTAATATTGTCACTGTACGTTATGAGGGACATCTTTTGGCTGACACAGTGGAAATCATTTTATAAAAGGTTTGTGTTATCTGTCCATTTAGGAGCTTCATTGCCAAAAACTCTATTATTTCTTAAAACTTGATAAAAAACAACGTTGTTTTTTTGCATTTATCAAGTAATATCTCCAAAATAATGGTGTACAGTGAGAGATAATATTAAGTCTCACTCATGCCTTTTCTTCATGTGATTATTTCATTGTTTTTAAAAAAATATTATATATATTTTAATGGAAACTTTCATGGTTAAAACCTACAAAATCTCCAATAAAGATTTTTTTTTTTTTTTTTTTAAATCAATGAAATAATCACAAGTAGAAAGCACATGGGTGGGACTTAATATTGTCCCTCACTGTCCATGATCCAAAGTAATCAAAGCTCTGGCGCTCAATGGGCTTCAATGAAGTTGTGTACACAGATATAGCAGCCTTATGTCTGTTTTTTTTTCTATATATATGCACTGCTTAATACAGTAGTTTCCAAACTTTATGTTCCTTCCCTTAAAATATTTATAAAGCCCCCCCCCCTCTCATTTTATAAAATAATATAAACACAAAAATTTTTAATTTAAAAAGTTGAAACAAGACTAGTTAATTTTAATAAATTATTAATTTTCGGTATTTTAAAAAATTAACAAGTATTATATATATATATATATTATATAAAGAGAAAGATTATTGAATAGTATAGATATGTATTAATAATTAATTGAATGTTTCTTTGTGAATTGTCTTTTAAAAAACCAAATCAACAAAGATAAACTGACAATATATGTAATATAAATAAAATAGAAAAATCTTTTAAAATATGATATAATTTAATTGTTATGTTCTTCCAGAATTATCTATCCAGTTTTTTGATTGTATATATTTATAATATATAAAAGAATGATTCTGTGTAAAATGGCCTTCATATAATGATGAGAGAAACAACTTGGACATAGGTAAAAAAATAAATCACTTATAAAAAATGTAATTAAAATTAAGATCTAAATTTGTATCATTAATTGTAAAATATGTCAAAAAAATTTTAGCGAGCCCTGAAGATGGTTTTTTAATAAAGAAAAACTGAAACGTAGTCTGCATTGCGTTGGCTCAAAATAAATATCCACATATTCAAAAATTTTTGATTTTTTTAATAACACTTGGTCCCTACAACTTCCAATATTGACAAGAAAAATACCGAAAATTAATAATTTACAAAAATTTATTAATACAAAATATTATATTATTTATTATTTTATTTATAAAACCTTAGCAATCATTTATATATTAATATTTGCTGGCTGCGGCTAATATTTGCGCCTCCCTTAGATTAGTCTGCGCCTCCCAGTTTGGAAAACACTGGCTTAATATATTTCAGAGTTTAAAACATTTTAGACGGTCGAGTGCACAGTGAATTAATATTCATTCTCTGAACCTGAAGAATAATACAAAGCGAGTGGCCAAAATGTCATTTATTTTATCAAGTTTTAAGTGGAAAGTATTAATTATATATACATCTCAAATATAAAAAAAAAATATTTCCAAGAATGTGATATAAACTTTTCATAGTTGTTGTTATTAAATAAAAATTCATCATTTAAACAGTGTTTTATTTGAATAAAATAATATATTTCAGCTACTCTTCTGTGGCCTTCTTCATGTATACTTCAGGTAAAATCGCAAAGAATCTTTTCAGCATGAACTGACTCTGTGATGTTATCTCAATATACCTGAACAAGACAACAGAATGAGTGCTACAACGTTGTATCTGATTCAATTTACCAGAAATCGTTTATTTTTATAATTTACAAAAAAAAATGTTTAATATACCAATAAATATCATCATTATTATATCTCACATTTAAAAGAAATTTTTCAATTAACTGTTGATATATTATTTATTTTAATTTTTTATGTCAACGAAAATTTAATTGATTCTTTGTCCTTCATTTTCTTTATTATTGTTTTGTTCTACTAAACTACCTCCTACTATATATTGTTATACTATATTATCAATGAAGGATAATAAAGGACAGATACATTTTACTAACTACCAAGTGTTGAAAAACAATTAAATCATTAAAAAATAATACAAAATAAATAGTTCTTTAAAAAAACATTAATGAAGAATCAACATGTAATTTATTGGTTCCCTCGTTAGTGAATTTTTGATAATAAAATTGTAATTTTACTAGAAATTAAGTTTTTTTTTTTTTTTCTTTCATTAAAATTCTATTTTTTTTTGAGATATGAGATTCGGGGCTTAGTTAGAGAGAGAGGGGTTGTGGGGGCTACAAATGAATAGAAAAAAAAGGTCAAATTTAGCAAGTTTATAATTTTAATAAATTTTCTTAGTTAAGCCAAAACAGCACGAAATTGACTATTCTATCCACCCAAGAATATAATTTAAAAAAATTGTACAGTGAGGGACAATATTAAGTCCCACCCATGCGTTTTCTACATGTGATTATATCATTGTTTTTGAAAAAATATTATATATTTTTTAATGGAAACTCTCATGGTTCCAACCTAGAAAATTTCCAGTAAAGATTTTCATTTTCTTTTATAAAAACAATGAAATAATCACAAGTAGAAAACTCATGGGTGTGACAATATTGACCCTCACTGTACCTGGCTAATTAATTTATAATTACCAAATAATTTAAGGGCGATTTCACTTTTACCCTAAAGAGCAAAACACTTTATGAAGAATCAATCAAGGTCAACTAAATAATGTTTAATGAATTAATATATGTATAATTAAATCCATTTAATTAAAGAAAAATGATAGCTAATGTGAAATTCTTAAATAGAAAAAAATTAGGAAATTAAATAGAAACAACTTCATGACTTACTGAAACTTTGATCACTTATTTTTATGACATAATAGAGAATTTAATAACTACAATATATAAAAAAAAAGATCCACTAAATGTTTGCATAGACGGGAGTCAGTTTTGTGTATTTTTTTTATATGGAAGCCTAAAAACTTTTGATTTCATAAAAAGAAATAATTGTGCAAACGAAAATAATTACTCAATTTCAATGAAATAAGATCGAGGTATATAAGTTACAAAGTTTTGCAATTTCATGGTAATAGAATCCTAAATGATAAATAAAATTATAATTGTAGTCAATTTTTTTATGAGAAACTGCTTTTTTGGATCTTAGGGTAAGCAAACCATCTCTAAACAACCCAAAATCGGCTCAAAAAAGGTATTTTCAATTACTTTTTCGCAAGTGTCTAATGAATTTGATGAAATTCCACTTGATTTGTTTTGATTTATATAAATGTAATTATAAAAAAAGAGCTTGTTGTTTGATGTTTTTGACAATTAGGGGTCAAATCCCCTTTCCTCAAAATGAATTCACCAATTAGAATTTATGAGATAACTTCATTTCAATTAGTTGTGCCAAAAGAACAATTGTAGGAAAAATTAAATCGCTGCTAAGATTTTGGAAGTAAATAAAAATCAATTTTGGTGAGTTTTATAATCGGTATATTTCGGATGCAATCCTTTCATCAGCGGCTAACTCACACAATATGAAACAACCCATAAATTGCTATTCTTTAAACAAAAACTTTAACGCCAAAGCGTTAACATTTAGTCAATAGTGCTAAAAATTAATGGCATGTCCAGTGGATGCTTTTAATATTTTAACCCCATAATGAATCAATATGACATCATTATTAGGAGAATTTTTACTTATAGTCCACATTTTTGTATTAAATATTTATTAAAAATATATAAATATTGTACAACGTTCAATTGCTTATTCTGGAGCCGTATCAAGCACTGTGCACTTACTTGAGTCGGAGCAAGTGCACAGTGTTTGATAACGGCTGCAGAATAAGCAGTTGAAACGTTGTACAGTATTTATATATTTTTAATAAATATTTAATACAAAAATGTGGTCTATAAGTAAAAATTCTCCTAATAATAATATTTCAAACCACAAAAGCTTTAATAAACACAATATGACGTCTTTAACCAAAAAGTATGGTTATGAATTTGACAGCTTTGAGATAAAAAAAGCAACATGTTAACGTCGCTGTTAAAAGTTTGTTTATAGAATAAGCTGATGTTATTATTCTGCTTATTAACATCCAATTTATGATGTTGAGTTTTAACGTCTGTTTTTAGAGAATAGACGTGATAAGTTGTTAAAAATTGTTTTATCAAAGCGAATTGTTGATTTAATGAGTATATACGGATTATAAAACTCACCAAAAATGATTTTTATTTACTGCCAAAATCTTAGCCTTTTCCTTTTTTATTTGACAATTTAAAAAAATTTGACTTTTTTGAAAAGTTAGCATAAAAAAGTTTAAGATTTTAAAAACAAAATGCAATTATATTAATTAATTAAATTATATATATATAAGGGATGTTTCTTATTAATTAACGAATAGTAAAGTTCTTTTTTATTTTCAATTTTATTCCTCGTTTCTAAGTTCTCACTATTTGTTTAGTTTCGTCAATAATAATTTATTATATTATTAAAATCATTTGAGTTAACAATTAAATTTAATAATATTATTAAAATATTTTCATAAATGTATATATAAACAGTGAAAACTTGATTTGAAAAATTAGACTCAAAATAAAAAAAAAGTCATTATATATGTTAAAGTTATTTCAAAACATCCATAATATATATATATTAAATGTCAATAAAATATTTAGACAGAACAAGGGGTCTAAATATAATAAACAAGTTGAGATGATTAGTAATATATATATATATATATTTTTAATTTGTTGCTAAAATGTCCATATCTGGAGAGAATGAAATAAAATTTTCAAGTTTCCGTTAAAAAATCAAATAATATATTTGATTTTTTTTTATAAACGAATATACATAAAGAGTCTTTAATGAAAAAAAGCCTAGGTTTTTACTAAAATTAAAATTCCCAAAAAAAAAAAAATTTTCAACCATGTCAGGATTCCGTCATTATTTTCATTCTCGGACTCTTTAAGATCATGGTTAAAATTAAAGAAATATTATACTTAGTAATTTTTTTTTTTTGTCAAAATCAAATACGTACAATGTCGGTATTTGTGTTTCATCTGGTATTTTCTTCTTACGGCCCCGTTTTTTTGGCATCGGCTGGAGTAGGATTGCATGCGGTCGCGGTTGTGGCACCATTGCAGGTGTTGGTGGTTCATCGTCGACAAAACTATACGGGTCTTCTGGTGGGTCACATTTCGGGTTCAAAGGTCCATCGAGACCCTCATGACTATGATGGCTATGATGATGTTGAGCATGCGGATGATTGTGCTGAAGAAGTAGTTTTTGATTTTCCGATTGAGTACGCAGTTCGATATCCACACTCGTTTCATAGCCATCATCGAGTACGTCTTGTTTCATCGGACCCTCGGCAAATACGGATCTAAATAATCGATTTCCAAAAAAAAAAAAAAAAAAAAAAAAAAAAAAATTAGTGAACCATATTGATAAATTTTTATTTAAATTTCATTAATTTTTATTATTTTATAATTAATAATCAAAAAGAAATTTGATTTTGATATTAGAATATCAAAATGTGATGTTTGTATCTCCATGTATAAATAAAATTTTAATTAGTGAAAACAGTTATTTATTTATTTAATTATTAAACAATCATTAAATATTTGTTAAAATTAATAATTGAAAAAGTTTAAATGCAATTTCATATAAATGTCAAATCGTTTGACAGATAGTTATGTAATATATAATCCAAGTTTTTTTTTTTTTAATAAATAATATTTTTTTCCTTTGAGGAGGGGGGAGGAATAAGGTCAATTGTATTCGAACAAGTTAAGCATGAAATTGATGTCAAAATGATTATGAATGGGATGATATTTAAATAGGTAATTAGTGATTTTGATTAGAATAGAAGGAAACTTACAATTTCAAGGGCTGAGGCTCGGGCCCAGGTGCGTCCTGAGCCTCCATGCTCGCGCCCAGTAAAGTTGCCGTTTCGCGAAATAAAGTAGCCACCTGCATTTTGAACCGAGTTGGATAATATGTCTCTGTGTTGAATTGAAAAAAACACACACACTAATCCAGTAACCGATTTGGCCGAAATTGGAATTGGTTAGAATTGGGAAGCCATCGAATCGCCACCCATGTAAATATGGCCAACGAAAACCTCACCCTTGAAAAAGAGTCAGCTCCTTTGCTATTGGTTAGCAGTTTGCTCGCCTGAAAAATCAATAACCTGCGCTGAGAGTCTAGTGTGACGAGATTACACTTTGCCTGCCAACTCAAATTTCTAGCGGAAAATTTCCAAAAAAATTTTATTAAAAAAAATGCATTTTTAAATTTAAAATATATTAGTTATATAAATATAATAACGTATATAAATTTATATAAAATTACTTAAACTTAAAAAAAAAAAAGATTTTATTGTTGCAAAAATTATAATATTATATTAATATATATATATAATAAATTTTATTTGTTAATATATATATAAATTATATTTTTAGTACATTTCATGTATAAAAAAACTTAATTACTCAAATAAATTATTAAATCCATTTGGACGGTTTAGAAAATTAATATAATTTTCAATTAGCTCGGAAAAAATTTAATTTTTAATTAAAAAAAATATTATCATTAAGATAAATATATATATATATATATATTTTTGATTTTATAGTAATAAATTAAATATATAAATATATATATGGTATATTTTTCAAATTAATTAAAAAATTTCATTTTAAACTTAAATATATTTAATTAAATATTTAAATAAATTTGAAAATTTATTTTAAAAAAATATATATTTTTATAAAAATTATTTCTCGGCATTGACTTTATTTTAAATTAGTGATTTTTTTTTATAGAAATTGGTTTGAATCCCTATAGAAATGGAAAGACCCCAATATAATGTGAATCAAACTATATTTCATCAATTAATCAATTTTATAAAAAGCTTTTTTTTTTCTAACTTAAAATAAATTTTTAAAAATGACTGGTTCATAAAAAAAAAATAATTTTTATTAAGTTGTCACTTGATTTGTTTTCCAAAATTGTTTCTAACTTCATTTTAAAATATCTGTCTATTTTAATAAGAGAACGTAGTTCAAAGGTCTCGTTCATTTCAACTATTTTTTTTTACTTTTATGACTTTAAACTTTTTCATTTGTTTTGTTAATTTTATAAATATATAAATTCTATAAAATTCACAGATTTTTATAGAATTATCGATTTTATATTAAAAAATAATTTATTTTGTTTATATTCATATATTTTACGTCTTAGATTTGATTTAAATAGTTTTTATTAAAATGTTCAAGTATTTTCATTCTATTCTCAAGACTCCTTCAAAAAATGTAAATATATATTTTTTCTCTTTAGATTTAAAAAGTAATTTTATATATATCCTTATATAACATTTAACTTAACATTTTAAAAACAAATTTTATTTTTCTATTCTCTTTTACTTAATTTAAGTTTTATTATCAGTAAAAACCGGATTTTTATGTAATAAAATAAATAAAACAACGGACCCTTTAAAACGAAGGAAGGTATTTTATAGATGCTAAAATTTTAATTTAAAGTTCTTTCAAATTATAACGAGATAACAATTTTTTTTTGTGGTGTCCGTTGAATGTATGTTTTGTCATACTTGAACTTGAAACTTCTGAGTCATATTTGGCTAGTATATATAATAAAAAAGTTTTTTGAAAACATTTCTCATTCCAAAGACAAGCTTTTTGTTTTATTTTAAGTTATATATAACTGTATGTTGAGTTTGACCTCATGCACACTTTGGACACAGTTCATATTGTTCATACTTTTAATTAAAACAATTTATTTGTAACGGTTCTGTCATTGTTTGTAAAATTATTATGTTTATATAATAAAGCTTTTTTATCATCTTTTTTATGAAAACATAATAATTGAAGAGTTGAGAATTAGAAGGAATCTATGAACCATTTTTTTTGTATGCCATTATAACCTTTATGTATATTATGCACATGGCGTAACTAGCCCCCCCCCCCTCCAGAAGGCTTACCACCCCAAGAAAAATTGAGACAATATGGGGATTTCCAGGCCCCCCGGAAGATGGCTTGGCCCATGGCCTGGGGAAGGGCGAGGATGGCTGCTCCCATGCCCCCCCCCCAGGCAAATTCTCTAGTTACGCCCGTGATTATACATAGTCATAAATGGCGTACAAAAAAATTGTCCATAGACTACTTCTAATTCCCAACTCTTCATTTTATAACACCGTCCCGTTTTTGACATTACAATGTCCCCTGAAAATTTGATCAGTCTACCTAACTAACTTAGAGGGGGGGGGGGGGTTCAGATCTTAATTATTTATTATGAACATATAAATCCGATCTTGGGTTATTAATATAAGATTAAATTATTCCCAAAAGTTCTTTTGTCTAAAAGTAATAAGCAGGAACAACAATAGGAAAGTCTTTAATAAAATATATTTTTCTTTTATTTAAGATAATAATAATATTCAAGACTTTTCTTTTGGCAGCTTTGCTTTTTTAGCTTGTCAATCATTTTTTTAATTATATTTGTCATAATTGTAATTTTTTTTATCTAATAAAATTGATTTACCTTTAATAGGTAGTTCTTCAGGCTCGGTCTTTAAATCTGATGGAATATCAAAGCAAGACCATTCTTGATAACAATGGAGTCAATATACAAAAGTTTTTTATAGTCGATCAAGCTCGACAAGTTCCTGAAAAGTCAAAAAAATTAAGTAAATACATAATTATTAAATTTTTACTTATATCATATTTTTATTATTATAAAGTTATTTCTTTTCAGGGGCTGATGAATACGTAATCAAAGCCCAAATTCTTGCTGGAGGGAGAGGTCTTGGAACATTTGATAATGGTTTTAAAGGAGGAGTTCATTTGACCAAAGAGTAAGAAAAAAATTTGATTTTTTTTATTTTAATAATATAAAATTTATACTATTAATTAAAAAATATTTTTTTTTTATATATATTTATAGAAAATGCAAAAGAAAACTTATAAAAATTGTAATTTTTTTTTAAATCTAAAAATGTAAAAATCATTAATATCCAACATATAATAATTAAATGTAATGGTGACAAAGTCAAAAATAAATTTCGTATTTATTTAAAAATGAACGGCCAAATAGTTCAGCACCCTTGCAAAAGATGGCAGGATAGTCTAACAACCGGCATTATCAGATCACTTATATATTTATATGCTGTTATAAATGAAATTTATAAACTATTCATTACCCTTACACGATCAGTCAGACTGTCATTATTTGAGCGGAATGGTGTTTTGACTGAAAGTGTATGGATAAGACTAAAGGACTGAAGGCCGTTTTCTTTTTGTTTTTCATTGTTACTTAGTGGCAGGGAACTAAGTTAGTTTAGTTAAGAAGAAAAATTAGTGGCTTCCCACAGTCAAATGAGTTAAAATGAACTTGATTCTGACTGATAGTCTGAATGATGTGTGTAAAATTATACTTGAATGAAGAAAAGTTAAATAAATATAAATAAATAAAATACTGACAGTCGGACTGATTCAGCCAGACTGACATTCTGATTGATCGTGTAAGGGCCGCTTAAAAGATCAACGAAAATCAAACAAATACATGAAATTAAATATATTCCTACCATCCTGCCATCTGTTGGCAAATTTTCGCAATAGTTGGGCTTTTGGGCTAAATTTTTAAGACCCCTAACGCCATCTTATCGGCAAAAAACAGCTTGCTTCCTAAAGAGCCTTAAAAACAATAATATCTTTGATAAATGCTTTATTGCCTATTTTAATTGATATTTAACTAGAAAAATGCAAAATAATTTGTTCCAATAGTAAGGAACTATGAAACAAAGAGATGCATTCGAAGAACTTATTTTGTCTATCATTAATGCATTCGTTCGAAGAAACAGTTCCTTGTTCTTGTGACAAAATATTACTATTTCTAAGCAAAATTAAATTAAATAAACAATAAAACTCAATTAAAGTTTATATACAAGAAAAATTAAAACTTAGATTACTTATACAATTGTCACTTAAATTCATTTATTTATATTTAAACGTAATTTTCAGCCCTCGTCAGATTCAATCCATTGTTGAAAAAATGATTGGCTATAATCTTATCACGAAACAAACACCTAAAGAAGGCATCAAAGTAAATCACGTGATGGTTGCCCAATCTGTCAATATCGTTAAAGAAACCTATCTCTGTTTTATCATGGACAGGTAATAAAATTATCATTATTATTATTGATTTTTCTATTTTTAAAAGAAAGTTCTCAGCTGTTACATTGAGAATTTTATTTTTTTTACCTCCTATTTATTTTTGCTTCTGGATACAGTGTCCAACTGTAAGACGAACCCGGGATCTCTAGTCTAAGTGAGATTTCAATGTGCTCCATTTGTACCAGGACAACGAACACTCGACCAACAGCAAAAACTCTCATTCCCTATTTATCTATTAAATCTCATGATGATATAGCAAAATCCTTCCGGGTTTGAACTAGGTGTAAAATAAGTGAACTTTCGAGACATAATTAGGTAATAATATTCGATATCCAATTGATCTTTTGAATTTTATTATCTGATACAAATATATCTGTTATATTTTTCTTAACTTTTCAAATATTTGACAGTTGTTTTTTACACCTAGCCCAAACAACAAAGAATTTTATGATACCCTGCTGAACATCAAAACTGTCCCAAGTTAGGGTATTTGACTGTATATAAGCATTTTTTAAATAAAACTTTTAAACCTGTGATCCTCAAAACTGATGAAAAATGCTCAAAAAAATTGTTATATTTTTAAAATTGTTTAATATCCTATATTTTTATTATCAAGAGTATTCCTACTGCATTTATCTATCGATCATTGATCAGGCCGAACATCCTGCTGTTTTAAACGCAAATTAAATTATATTCAAATTTTTTAGAGCCCATAATGGTCCTGTATTAATTGCATCTCCGAGTGGAGGAATGGATATTGAAAACGTCGCTGAAAAAACGCCAAATTTAATCAAAACCGTGACTATTGATATTGTAGAAGGAATAGATGATAGCATGGCCAAGGAAATCGCCGAATTTTTGGGATTTAAAGGAAATTCCATTAAAAAGGTATATTAATATAATTATTTCAGAGATTTTAGAATTTATAGAATGAAACAGCAAATTAGTCAATTCATTTCCGACGTTTGCAAATATTTTGATAAGATTTATAATCTCAATAGGAGATGCATAAATGGACTTTGCTTGATAATAAAATAAATGTCAAAAAAAGAAAGGCAAAATGTACACACAATCTCTTATTTTTATCATTAATTTTAATTTCAGCCCAAAGTCCATTTGATCATTACTGTAAAGCCAGGTTGATACATGACTAGTTCGTTAGAGATGATTTGAGAAAATTGAAAAAAAAAAACAAAAAAAACTGGAAAATAAAGTTCTAATAATCTTGGATTTAATTGAAAAGCTTAGCATGCGACAAGGCTACCTGGTTTAAATATTGATTAATTTTAAACTGGTAACCATTGGCTCTGGTTGAAACATTATGCTTTAATAAGAGAATGAAATTCAAGTATGATACACAAGGTTTTTTTGTTTCAATGATATATTTATTTAACACTTTATACGTATGTGTCATCATCGGAAGTGAATTACATACTAAATGAGTCTTCAGTGTGTAATTCAGTATGTAATTCACTTCCGATGATGACATATACGTATAAAGTGTTAATGTTAAATAAATATATCATTGAAACAAAAAACCTTGTGTATCATACTTGAATTTAATTCTCCTTTTAAATATTGAATTTGACCTTCTTTGAGATATTTTGCATGCCACAGACAGACAGAACAACTAACAATTGTAAGACACAACTGTTTTATTATCGATAATATCCTTAAAGGTAAAGAATCGGGAAGAACTAACACTAAGATCTAAAATAAACTATAAAAATGATCTTTTGAACTCTACCAACTGTCACCTAAACAGAGTTTATCGAAAGATCTTTGATTTAGATTTTGGACTTTTAAAATTAGAATGATTAATTCGATGTTTAGTTTAGAATAAATATGATTTTATAATAAATAATTACATAACCATTTGCAAATAATTTGTAAAATGAATAATTGCTAACAAAGAATTTATTAATCAGCAGGATAAAGCAGCTATGATTATTTCTTTATTGTATTCGAACCCAGTGACGTTTCCGACATTGCGACCATCTTCATGGCTATAATGGAGTACACAAAGAGATTATAGAAAAATATATTCAAGACATTAAGATAGAAATATACAGTAGTTACCTTGGGCTCAGTCAATATAAACTCTCTTAAGTTCTTTGATAGACATTTTATAAAATTAAATAACGATCTATCAGAAAGACTGGTCGTCATCTGGAAGCGTACCTCTACAAGAGCGGCAATAAGCGTATACGTGCTACAGATCCCAAAGGGTGTGAATTAATTGAAGCTCGTCCACTACAAGCGTGCGACTAAACGCTTCCCAAATAAATGGGATCTATAGCGCTTTGTCGCGTCTATCCCTGTATTTTTCCAATCTAAAATACTCTCACCGACAAAAAAAAAACCGCAACACTGTTTCTTCTTAATAAAATTGATGCATTTAAATAAAACAAAGACAAAAATGTCGATATTCAATTTGTGGCACAAAATAAGATTATTTTAAAATTTTGAAAATTTAACGAAAATAAATAAATTTCTATATTTTTTTCTTGGTTTTATTGAAATAATATTGATTTGTTTTTTAATTCACTTAGAAATGTATAAGATGTTTTATATCAAATGCAGCGCGAAGTCGCGTGCAGTGTATGCGCAGTGTTACCTGTCGATTTATGAGGGAATGGTCCTCATTAAGAATATTAAAAACACTTAAAATATGGCAAATTTGTGCTTTATCATCTTAATATTTTTTAAACAGAGATTTAATTGGCCAATTCAGTCTCTATTTTAAAAAAAATATTAAGATAATAAAGCACAAATTTGCCATAAATTAAGTGATTTTAACGAGGACCATCCCCTCATAAATCGACAAGTAACCACCTTGGTAGTCTATATTGATCAATATCTTGTCCAGTTATGTTGTTTCAAAACATAGTCAAGAAATATTTAGATAAACAAATATTAGAATCTAATTTTTTTTTCCTTTTTTTCAAATATAGATCCCGAGCAAATTCAATATTAAACAATGCAATTAACAATATTAAATAATTTAATCTTCAATTCAAGATGTTCCTTTCTCGGCACTCTTGGTTAAATTTAGGTGGTAGGTTTTTAAATTTTATTAACAGAGGTTTTTATTAGGTTAGTTTTATTAATAATTTGAAAACCTACCACCTAAATTCAACCAAGAGTGGCTAGAAAGGAACATGATGAATTGAAGATTAAATACTACCGGTTTATTACATTTCAATAGGGAAGTACTGTAGTTTTGAAGTCCCTTTTGGTATTCACTGTTTGGTTGACAAAAATAAAAATGGATTCCAGAACCTGCCTCTTAAATGTGTTGCCCTCGAAACCTAGTATCTTAACGGAATCAAAGTCAAAAATATGTTCCTTCTCGACAGAGTGAGATGCATGGACAACATTAGTCTCTGTTTTTGTGTGTGTTCGAATGCAATAAAGAAATAATCATAGCTGCTTAGTCTTTTATTTATCCTTCTATATATTGATTAAATTATATATAATTTTATTTTATTTTTTCATATATTTAAAAAAACGGCTCTTATTTGATTTTTACTTATTTTCAGGCTAGTAATGAAATACAAAAACTCTGGAATATGTTCAAAAAATTGGATATTTTACAATTGGAAATAAATCCTTTGGTTGAAACTGATCGTGGAGAAGTAATCTCCGTAGATGCCAAATTACAATTTGATGACAATGCCAAATTCCGGCAACAAGAGGTTTTCAACTTAGAAGACTACTCCGAATCTGACCCAAGAGAAGTTGAAGCCTCCAAATATAATCTTAATTACATAGGATTAAGTGGAAATATTGGATGTCTTGGTAAGTTAATAAATACAATTGACAATTGATTCTGCCAATATACCTGAATGAATAATGAGATTTTTATTATGTGTTAAGTTTTTAATTGAATCGGTCATTTCAAAAACCACCTAAGTTACATTTTTTTTACAACGTGCTTTTTTTGCTGTAAATGCTTCCTTAAAAGTAGATGCGTATTCTAGGTAAAATCATCGTAATTCAATACATTTTGTTCTCTTCATATTCCATTTATAAGAACATATTTAGCTGGCAACTGCAAATGTTGAAGTTTACAGCAAAAAAAGCATGTTGGAAAAAAAATGTGACTTATGAGGTATTTGAAATGACCGATTCAATTATAGACCACATTTTATATTAATTGTTTATTAAAAATATAAATACTGTAACTCACGTAAACTAATCTCTAAAGGACCACGTGCATTTTATATACAACGACGTCAGCGCCAACTACAGTCATTCCATTGAAGTTGGACACAATCATCAAAGCAACTTCATGGCGCTGACGTCGTTGTATATAATGCAAGTAACTGTGCTTTAGTAAGCTTAGTTAGTTCACTTGAGTTGGAGCAAGTGTACAGTACTTGAAAAACTTGAAAACGACTGCAGAATAAGCAGCCGAAACGTTGTACAGTATTTATATTTTTAATAAATAATTAATAACAAAATGTGGTCTATAATTAAAAACTCACATAATAATAATACAAACCACAAAAGCTCTAATAAGCACGAATAATGAGATTTTTCCACAAAAGTTGGAAGCAATTAAAAGCTCCTAACTTTGCTTCATTGTGATAAATTCTAAAAATAACTAATCTCGAAAATTAATATTTTTTTTTAGTAAATGGCGCAGGATTAGCTATGGCCACTATGGATATTATCAAACTACACGGAGGAGAGCCTGCCAATTTCTTGGATGTTGGTGGCAACGTTAATGAACAACAAGTATTACATGCTTTTAGAATTATAGCTTCAGGTATTGATTTAATGATTTAAAATCCCTTTTCTTGAAATTGATATTTGTTAGACTAGCCTGTCAACTATTGCAAGAATGCTGAACTAATTTGACAGTTAGTTTTTAAATAAATCATCTAAGCTTATTTTAAAAATTTCTTAATTAATATGTGATTAATAATAACAATAAATTCATTTTTAAATTTAAAAAAAAATAAAGATTATTGGAACAGATAGTTTAGGCTTAGGAATTTAATTCTTTTAAAAAAAAAACCGCATTGAAAAATTTCTTATAATTGTCTAGTTTTTTTAATGTACGTTTAGACGTCGCTCCTGAACCCCCTTAAAATAATTCTAATTTATTTATTGAATTAAAATTTTATTTATTTTTTTTTTTATTTTATATTTAAAAAATTCTTAACTATGATGATACTAATAAAATTCATATATGTTTTATTTTTTAGATCCTAATGTAAAAGCAATTTTAGTAAATGTTTTTGGTGGTATAGTAAATTGTGCAACAATCGCCAATGGAATTGTGAACGCTAACAAACAAATTCAATTAAAAGTTCCTTTAGTTGTTCGTCTTCAAGGTAATTATGAATAAAGAGTTCCCGACATATAAATTTAGAGATTGAATTCCAAAGGGCAAACCCTCCTTAATCTTTAAGCTTATGTTAAAAAGTGATTTTTTTTTTAAATAAACTTTCCTATAATATTTTAGCAAGAACTACTTGATTTGAAGTTCACATATAAAATTTAAATATATAATTTTAGTTTGATAAAAATACTCTAACTTGTTAATTGAAGCTGTCAACGATTTGGAATCGAATTTATTGTTCTTCCCTGCTCTATTCTGTACAGTAAGGGAGAATATTAAAGCATAGGGATGGAAAAGGCACTCGAAAAGTCGATTTTCGATTTTGGAATCGACTTGATATTTTTCGATTCTCGGAATCGATTAATCATTTCTGAAAGTCGACTTTTCAACTTTCAAGTCGACTTTTTAAAAACTCGTGCTTAGGAGATACTCAGTAAATATTAAATATATTTATTTATTTATAATATAAATTCAACTCGATTCTAAAAAGTCGATTATTTTCAGTAAAATATCGATTCTTGACTAAATTCCATCCCTATTAAAGCATCCCCAAAGCTCTGAATATGTAGAAGGCAGGCAACCCTTTTTGGTGGGATTTTTTTTTTTTTTTTTTTTTTTGGAATGGGTGCATAAGGTCCGAAGACCTATAATGACCAATAGTCACATGCAGCCAGGAAGAAAATAAAAACAAAAGGAGAAGCATAAAGGGAAAACTCAACTGCGGGAACTGAGAAGATGCCTGTTGAGGTTAGACTTGAAAGTCTGAAGATTGTAGGTTTTGGGGAAGATAGACGCAGGGAGATTGTTCCAATCACGGGAGGTCATGGGGACAAAGGAAGATTGGAATTGACTAGTTCTGTTAGTCGTGATCTGAACAGCATAGGGATGCTGGGAAGATGCCTCTCTTGTGTTCCGTGAATATGTTCCATTGGGTGGGATAATTGATTTTAATTCGGCAGAGCATTGACCATGGTAATACCTGTAGAAGAGAGATAGTGAAGATACTCTTCTTCTATGATCTAGTGACTGTAGGGATGCAGTAAGGGTAGAATCACCTATCAGTCTAATTGCACGCCTCTGTATGGCTTCCAAGGAGGAGAGAGCGTCTTTCGGGATTAAAGAATATAGAATAAAAAAAAATTTTTAACAATAGAAACAGGTCAAGGAGAATTCTAGAAGTCTTTCTTAGGTCGTTATTTTTCGATTCTTTCAAACAGAGCTTAGAAATGAAGATACAGGTTAATAAAACGCAAATATTCACCTCACTCTACATAGATTCATTAGGACCGTTACAGTATTCACCCTTAAGCATCGGATTTTTTAACAGGACACGAAGCCGTATACCGTATATAAGATCTGTTCGTTTCGCTTGCCATTGCAGTATAATTTACACATCTAAAATTTTAAATTTCCCTCCCTAACTTCACTTCCTGTAAATCTGGCCAATCCGCGAGAGAACAGGCACATAAACACAGGGACAGGATGTCAGTGGCTAGCGCTTTTATCTAGTAATGATAATGATGATATATATTTCATATAAGTAAGAAAAATTGAAAAACCCGATAAAACCCAAATAACTGTGGATTTTTTTAATTGAAAAATTCAGTGGGTTTTGCCCACATGGGGAAATTCTATGCCATCCCTGCCTTTTGACCAAGATAGATTGCACTTTTTATCATGGCAAGTGAAACGAACATCCCTTTAATAAATTTATCTCATTATATATTTGAAACTCTTGATAGTTTATTATTAATTAATTATAAATTTTTATTTTATTTAATATTGTTTTCTTTCTTTTTTTTTATCAGGTACAAATGTAGATGCTGCTAGAAAAATTCTTTCTGACTCTGGTCTTCCAATTGAAACTGCCAACGATTTAGGAGAGGCTGCAATTAAGACTGTCAAAGCCATTGCCAAATGAATATGTATTTAATTCGAAAAATCCTATTTTTATAGTTATTTATTTATCAAATTTTATAAATTTTTTTATTAATAAAAATAAAGTCTTCCAATAAAGAGGCCTTTAAATATTGTTATTAAATAAAATACTAAATTCCTAAATAATATTTATTGTATTATGTATATAAAAATGTATTTTGAAATAAGTTTTTTTTTTTATTTTTTTTTTTTTTATAATTTAGAATTTTTAATTTTTTAGAAAAAGCACAGAAGCCAAAGTAAAAAAAAATTATTTAAATATTTGAACAAAAAATTAGTTTAAAATTTGCCTCAAATTTGAAATGATACAAAATGTAATGTATTATATAAAATCTTATAAAATAGAAATTATACAAAGTACAATCGAGTTGAGTATCTAAATAGTATAGGGCAAGAGTTAAAGGTTGCGAATCCATAGGTGTTGATTTCGGGAAGGCAGAAGGGGCACATCCCCCCCTCCCTCTGGTGGTTATATATATATATATATTTTTTTACTTCAGAATTTGAATAATATTAATTTATATTATTTAATTTGTTTTTTCACTTATTTATGTTGCATTCATAAATAAATAATTTTTATTAAATATAATTTGATTTAATGCAAAGAATTCACCGTTGGCACTAGTTGAAACATTCTTAAATTTAATTAAATTATCATCTAATTATAGATAAATAAATAACACAAGGTTAAGTTTCAAAAGGATTTTATTTTAGCTTATGCGCATTTCGACGTTAATACAATAAGATTCTTAATAAATGTAATAGTCAGTTTGTGTCATAGCTCTGAAGTCGAAGTATTAACTTCGAAATGCGCTATATGCTAAAATAAAATTCTTTTGAAACTTAACCTTGTGTTATTTATTTATCTATAATTAGATGTTAATTTAATTAAATAATTTTATTGCTTTCAAATTTGAAAATTTTTTGTATTGCTCTGTTGCCCTCATGGTTATGCCAATACATTCAGTATATATATATATATCATATCAAAAAAAATTGCTTAAAAAATAATCGCCACCTATGCGACCGCCAGGTGAAAAATTTAAAATAAAATAACTAATTTGTAAAATTAGGAATCTAAATATTATGAAATATAATAGAAAAATAAGCCATTCAAAAATACTATTCATTGTTTAATAAACAATCAGATGTGATAATTATTGAGAAATTAACCAAGAACCCTTAATATTTTCATTAGAAAATGTTTGAAATTAGAAAAAGACGATATTTGACATATGTCTGGGATGATAAGATTCACATATATAATAAAAAAAAGTATTTTACATATAATGAAAGTGTTTTCTGAATCGAATTCAGGAGAAAAATTTGCATTATATCGTGTATAAATTGTCTAATAAATCTTTTGGCTTATTTACAATTCGTTTTTTTTTCCTTTTAAATAACATTAATCGAACTGTCAACTGAATTGTTACATTTCCTAAATTTAGCACGGACAAGAACGTCATGGCCTAATAGCAATATACCTGATAAATGGAAAAAGAAAATTAATTTTTTAATTAACAATGCTAAGATTTATTTTTGCGGTAATTGAAAGTTGTGTTCTGAGCTTGTCAAACCAGATTTTTTCTGTCGACATATATATTGAGTTTCTGACAGTGCGGTACATTTGAATTCAAGATGTAATAAAATTTATAAATATGTGAAAACATATAAAAACAGATAACATTTATATTGTTATAATGGAAACCATTTACCCTATCTTAAAGAGTAAGATGTGCTTCAAAAGATTTCAATGGCAAAATGATAATATACATTTTAAAGAACATCTAAAAAATAATTGATTTATGAATATTGAAGCAAATTTTGAGAAAATCGAAAAAAACTGAAAATATACATCAGTAAAGTACTAGTACTTTTTGGCCGATTTTGATCAAAAATTTATTGCGAAAACCACTTATTTGGATTCAGGAGACCTCATCAAAATCATGACATCGAATTTTTAACATGAATCCAATACTTTCTCTCTATATATTATTAACATTAACATATATAGGTAAGAAAAATATTTAAAAATTTGTCAAAACTCTCTATAGGTTACCATAATTTGAGGCCAGATCCGGACAGACGACTTCCGCGGATTTTTTTAATCAACGGGAACGATTAATAAATGATTACAATTAATATTAAAAAAAACTTTTCTATTTGGCAATAAAACAATTGGATTAAAAAGCAGTTGCATCTTTTGTGATTGGTTTAGATTTATAGCAGCCAATTTGTAATAAAGACCAGAAAAGAAGAAAGGAACAAAGTTTAATATTGTTAAAAGAAAATAATTAAGGTTTTGAAAAAAATGATGTCTTTTGGAAGGAATAGAACAGTGGTTCCCAACCTTTTTTGACCCATCGCCCCTTTCTGGAGGTTGTCTTACACCTATCGCCCCCTTTTCATTTAATTTTTCCACTAATAGCAAAAAATTACTATAATATTTTGTATAGGAAAATTTTCACGGCGCCCCAAGAGAACAGCACAGTTTGGGAAAGACTGGTATACCTGCTGTACATACATGAATTTACATGGTTCAAATTGAAACAAGTTCATGGATTCTGTGATCTGCATCTGCATTTACGTACAAAATATGATTTGAAATTTTTAACAAATTTATTTCAAAATTAAAAATGAATCAAGTTCCTCAGATAACGTTTTCTTTTCAAAGTGAATAAATTTGGAGAACAGTTGCAGAAATAGAGACCAAAACGTTGACATTTTTTTAAATAAATTGTATTATTAATTACTAATTAAAATAAACCACAATCAATGGCAAAAATTTATTTAAAAAAATCATCCTGACCCTAGGAGTATTAGGCAAGATTTTTATTCTTTATCTCTACCCAAAGTTCTAAAAATTTAAAAAAAATTTTATTTTTATGAAGAAAATAACAAAAATTGATCTTTTTTAGGTCAATCTTTATTTATTGAAAACAAAAAGTGACATTTCGATTCTAGATTGGAATTATCTTCAGACTGTTATTTTTATGATAATATTTTGTCCTCTTCTATCCTGACATCCTGTAAATAGGAGATTTTTCTCTTTGATTTTTGTTCTTTTAAATTTTAGTAAACTAATAATTTTTCCCCCTTTGAATACTCATCGCCCCCCGCTTATTTATCGTCCCCCTGAAAACCCAAATCGCCCACTTGGGGGCGATCGCCCCCAGGTTGGGAATCACTGGAATAGAAGATCCAATCTAATGGGTTAGGTCAATAGGCAAAAAAATAGTGTATGGGAGTCAAGGAAGGGGGAAATTTACCTCCCTTTTCTTATATTCACAATTTTTGAAACGATTAATAAATGATTACAATATTTAAAAAAAAAAACATCCATTTAAATATTTTTGAAAATTAGACTTATATTTGTTATATTAAATTAATACCATCTATATATATATATATATATATATATATATATATAAAAGGGAGTGGGAGGGGTTGGAAATTTCAATTAATATTTAAAAAATTAGATATCAATATAATTTTGTAATAAATAAAGGTTCGGTAAATTAGTTTTTTGTTTTAATATGTAAATAGAAGAAATAAATAATTAGGAAAGCAAGATGGCTTGGGGTACCTGGATTTGGAGGCAAGCTGGCGTTTTGAAGGAATCCTTGATAGAGTAAATGAAGGACAGTTGAGATGGTTGGTAGACATCACTCAGGTTGTTAATGTGTGAAGAGTGTTCAGGTAAATGCGTGTGGGTTCAACTAACACAATCAAAGGTAGCGTCTTTTATTGGATCAAACAGCACAGATTTCATATTTAACACTTGACCTCATTATGGCGACTGATGGGATAACAGCAAGGAGAGATAGAGACTTAAAGCCAACGACCGCCTAAAAGAAGCGCTCTTATTGGTGAGCGGTTTCACTATCGGCCAATCAGAAAAGGCTTATCAAATACACATGACATTTGGACAACTAAATTTCAAATGTGACGTCATAATCAAATGAGGAAACACACAGGTTTTCAATGGCATGACACTGGAGCAAGACTTACATTTGACGTCATAATCTA
Source organism: Euborellia annulipes (assembly GCA_023213315.1). NCBI lineage: Eukaryota > Metazoa > Arthropoda > Insecta > Dermaptera > Anisolabididae > Euborellia > Euborellia annulipes. The sequence continues at coordinate 118,620 of JAKCPI010015936.1, forward strand.
ACAAGGGATACAAGAGGGGGGGGGGCGGGGGATATTTGAAATGTTCTAAGATTAAAACATGAAAGTTCTTTTTACTTTTTTTTACTGGTGGTCAAGTCAAGTTAACTAAGGTGCTATGGGAAACTAAATATATCACGATACAAAAAATATGGTGTGACAAGCCAGCCACACCAGATTTTTGATATATAAGATTCTATTTTGTAAAACATAAAATAAAATTACTGATTTATGCTGAACTCTTGTGGAGATGTTTAGAACTAAAAGTATAATTTTTAAAGTCTCCACAAGAGTGCAGCACAAATCAGTTATTTTATTCTACTATAAAGTTTTTCTATACAAAATATCTATATAAATCATCAATTCCAATGATAAGAATTAATAAATTCTACCCGGAGATTAAAAACAGAGAGGAGGTTATTAACGACATGTATTTAGTTTTTGACAGTACGGTTCATTCGATTTTCAAGATGTAAAATTTATATGTGAAAATATTTATATTTTGTTACCATGGTAACCATTTCTCCTATCTTTTCTATGGAGTACAAGAGTAAAGTGGTCTTCAGAAGATTTCAATGACAAAATGAGAATATACATTTTAAAGAGAATCTAAAAAATAATTGATTTTTGAATTTAAAAAAAAAATCGTTGGAGCGAATTTCGAAAAAATCGAAAAAAACTGAAAAAGTGCATCAGTAAAGTACTAGTACTCTTTTGTCGATTTTGTTCAAAAGCTTCGTGTCACGTCCCAGGGGGTTGTCTAACTTAAATATAAAATTTCAACCTCCTAGCTCTTTCCGTTCTTGAGATATTTTGTTCACAGACACAGACAGACACACACACAGAGACATACAGACCATGTCGCGAAAACCACTTTTTTTGGATTCAGGGGACCTCAAAACGTGTATATCCATCAAAATCTCGACATCGAATTTTTGACATGAATCCAATACTTTCTCTCTCTATATATTAACATATATATAGAGGTAAGAGAAAGTAAAAATTAGCCATTTCCCCTCTCCCCCGCAGCGCTTCACTGATTAATAAATATGTTGGTAAATAAAAACCACAACTAGGTCGGTCCCCTTTGTTTTGCGCCCCCAGCCCAGTTGCGCCCGTGGCGGGCGCTTGTTTTGCCACTCCCTCGTTACGGCCCTGCTTAAAATAATATGGCAAGGTGCACGTACTCTGCTCACAAAATGCTGAAATTTTGGCAGATAAGAAAAAAATAAATTTTATCGGGTAACTCGTATTTATCAAATTACACTTTCCGAACTTTATATCATTTCTTAAAATAAAGTCATTGATGACGAAATAAAAGTTTTATGGATATTAAAAATTAACTATGGAATAAATATGAATAACTATCTATATCTTTAAATAATTTTTTCATTTAGTGATTAAAGATTTGTAATTCTCTTTTTTATCTATAAATATTTTATTTACTCATGTATATACTGTATTTGAGTTGAATTCTGACCAGGAGAGAGCTGTGCATCTGCTCACACCATAGAAAGAACTAGAACATTACAGATGAGTTAGGAAAAAACCCATTTGAATATGTTTTACAAGGGAATCACAAAGAACTAGTCATTTCAAATGAACGAGAATCATTGACTTCTCTTATTCAATGTATTAATTCCTTTTCGTTTGAAATATTCATCGAGGAGAAAGAGACAGAAGATTATGAGTGGAAGTGAGAAAAAGATAGTCACTTAAAAGATCTGTTTTCTGCTCGACGACCAGCCGACATCCAAGCCAAACAATCGAGGTGACGTCATTTCTCAGAATTAATTAAAAAGATAAAAACAAAATAGTAATAAAATTATTCCAGGAAATAAAAAAAAGCAATAAAAAAAAAACATTTTAAAATAATGCTTTTATAATATTCTTTTTTAAATAAATTATTATTAATTAAAAAATCTTATTTAAAAAAAAGAATTTTTTTAATCATTCAGTTTGGATTCGTTTTTCATGAGATGGGTTACCAAAGTTTTTTTTTTTATTTATTTATGCTTAACCAGAGTAATCTCGATAACTTAAAGTTGAAATTGATATATCTTGAAAACTACTAAGTCGATTTGAATGCGGTTTTTTGCAAACGATAAAGAATCTTCTAGAGAAGTCCGCAGTGGCGTACCGAGGGGGGGGGGCGAGGGGGCGGTCCGCCCCAGGCCCCGAGCCGGCATAGGCCCCCATATATTTATAAAAAAAAAAAAATTTAATGAAAATTTCCCTTTGAGAGGCCCCGGGCCCTCAGGGCTCAAGTAAAAACGGAAAAATTTAGATAAAAAAAAAGAAAATTTCCCTTTGAGAGGCCCCGGGGCCCTCAGGGCTCAAGTAAAAGCGAGAGGCCCCGGGGCCCTCAGAGCTCAAGTAAAAATGGAAAAATTTAGATAAAAAAAAGAAAATTTAATGAAAATTTCTCTTTAAGAGGCCCCGGGGCCCTCAGGGCTCAAGTAAAAACAAAATTTAATGAAGATTTCTCTTTGAGAGGCCCCGGGGTCCCTGGGGTTCAGGGATATACCGTATTTTAAAAATATTTTTGTGTATGGAGGAGAAGGATATATAAAGATGAGGCCCCCTCTCAAAAAAAAATTCAATATAAGGCCCCCTTTTTTAGAGCCGCCCCAGGCTCCCAACTGCCTCGGTACGCCTCTGGAAGTCCGTGACTCGTGGCTTCTCGTGCATGGGTTCGCTTCCCGTCTCAAGCAAGAAAAATTTATTTTATTTGAATTGGTTACCTACAATTTGAATCAAGATGCAAAATTTATAAGTATGGGAAAATATTTATATTTTGTTACCATGGCAACCATTTTTCCTATCTTCTCAATGAAGTACAAGAGTAAAGTGGTCTTCAGAAGATTTCAACGGCAAAATGAGAATATACATTTTAAAATGTATATTCTCATTTTGCCGTTGAATGCTCTTTAAAGAGCATCTAAAAAATAATTGATTTATGAATTTAAAAAAAATCCCCTGCAACTACACGCCAAGTAAACCTCCTGCTTTTGGTGTTAAAAAAATCGTTGTAGCGAATTTTGAGAAAATCGAAAAAAAAAATGAAAAACTACATCAATAAAGTACTAGTACTTTTTTGCCGATTTTGATTAAAAGCTTATTTTCACTCTCCAGGGGGGTGACTAACTTAAATATAAAATTTCAACCTCGTAGCTCAATTCCTTCATGCTCTAAATTGAACCCAGACAAACGACATCGAATTTTTGACATGATACAAATACTTTCTCTCTCAATATATTAACATATATAGAGGTAAGAGAATGTAAAAAAAATAAGGGTACCGTGAGATATTTATTTGGGTTCTAACGGGGCCGCGACTCACAAAGTTTAACAAGCACTGAACTAAAGGTCTAAAGGGATGGATTTTATTATTTAATATATTTATGAGAAATAAGCATCTCTTTGATTGAAGACAAAATATTTTGAAATTTTATTTTTTCTCAAAGGATTGAATTTTTTATAGATAAATATGCAGTCTTTTATTCTTATAGTTAAAAAAAAGTTTCGAATAGAATTTTATAAAAGCATAAAAAGATGAAATCAATCAATTTGGCAATTATTTCAAATGCTGGGAGAGCATCAATTTGTTTTTTCTAATTCGATCGGCGCCCAGAGTGCAGCCAGGGAGCCTCGCTTCACTCTCGTCTAGGCTTTTCTTCACGCGCAGATTCGCTTTTCAAAAAGTTGCTATATCTCTCTTGTTTTTCGTTGGATTTGTGAAAAAATGCAAAACTGGTCTTTTCAATCAATTATAAAGCTATAGACATTTTTTTATTTAACTACGACAACATAAAATGGGGGTTTATTAATTGCATTTTACATCTTCAAATTTTAACTGGCTCTTTCATTTTCTAATTATCCTAATTTATTGTTTTTTACCTAAATAAACACATTTAGGCCTTGATATTGATTGAATAACTTAGTATAAAAAATATTCAAGCAAAAACATTCAAATTTTAGTCTCAAAACGTTCTGAAAATGATTAAAAATTGATTTTCCAAATTTATTTTGACATATTAATTTTTACTTTCCCTTGAAATTCAAAAATCAATTATTTTTTAGATGCTGATCGCATTTTGCTCTCAAAATTGTTTGAAGACCACTTTATTCTTGTACTTCATAGGAAAGATAAAAAATACTCACACTTTTTTCTCACTCACACACAGTCATTTTGGCAACTTAGGTAATATAAGACTCCATTCGACCGTTATAATGAATATATATATCTACATATATTTGGGTTCTGGCATTCTTCGCCCATATATTAGAATACAAGAATGTAAAATATATAAACATGAGAAAATATTTACATTTTGTTACCATGTCAACCAGTGGCGTACCAAGGGGGGGGGGGGCGGGGGGCGGTACGCCCCAGGCCCCGAGCCGGCATAGGCCCCCATATATTTATGAAAAAAAAATTTAATGAAAATTTCCCTTTGAGAGGCCCCGGGGCCCTCAGGGCTCAAGTAAAAACGGAAAAGTTTGGAAAAAAAAAATTTAATGAAAATTTCCCTTTGAAAGGCCCCGGAGCCCCCAGGGTTCAAGTAAAAACAGAAAAATTTAGAAAAAAAAAACAAAATTTAATGAAAATTTCTCTTTGAGAGGCCCCGGGGCCCTCAGGGCTCATGTAAAAACGGAAAAGTTTGGAAAAAAAAATTTAATGAAAATTTCCCTTTGAAAGGCCCCGGAGCCCCCAGGGCTCAAGTAAAAACAGAAAAATTTAGAAAAAAAAACAAAATTTAATGAAAATTTCTCTTTGAGAGGCCCCGGGGCCCTCAGGGCTCATGTAAAAACGGAAAAGTTTGGAAAAAAAAAAATTTAATGAAAATTTCCCTTTGAAAGGCCCCGGAGCCCCCAGGGCTCAAGTAAAAACAGAAAAATTTAGAAAAAAAAACAAAATTTAATGAAAATTTCTCTTTGAGAGGCCCCGGGGCCCTCAGGGCTCATGTAAAAACGGAAAAGTTTGGAAAAAAAAAAATTTAATGAAAATTTCCCTTTGAAAGGCCCCGGAGCCCCCAGGGCTCAAGTAAAAACAGAAAAATTTAGAAAAAAAAAACAAAATTTAATGAAAATTTCTCTTTGAGAGGCCCCGGGGCCCTTGGGGTTCAGGGATATACGGTATTTTAAAAATATTTTTGTGTATGGAGGAGAGGGATATTTAAAGATGACCACCCCCCACCAAAAAAAAAATTCAATATATGGCCCCCTCTTCTAGTTCGGCCCCAGGCCCCCAACTGCCTCGGTACGCCTCTGATGTCAACCATTTCTTCTATCCTTCCTATGAAGTACAAGATTAGATATTACACTGGCACTAAATTTAAAATATATTATATTTTCCAGAAATCAATTATAAAAATAAAATTATCCAACAATTTTTTTGTTTTGCGATCCATTTGGCGCCGCTTTGTGAGTAGCGCCGGGGGCATGGTGAAAAAAGCGAATTTATGTGTTTGAGTGTCAACAGCAGACAAACGCTTGATGCTATCACCACCAAATTTTTTTTATTTTCAAGGGCTTTATAAACTCTATCCAACATGCAAGTTTCGTCAAAATTGTCCTATAATCTTAGATGTTATTAACGCGAGAAGTCCAGTTTTTGTGTTTGAGTGTCAACAGCAGACAAACGCTTGGTGCCATCTCCACCAAATTTTCATATCTTACAATATTTATTTAAATAAAGTCATTTAATAATTTTTCAAAATTTACTAAACAAACAGTTACAATAATTTATCGAAGCAAGATCTGGACAGATGATTTCCGGTGGTATCTGGGGGTATGGAAAATTAGCCACTGAAATCTGCGTTTTTAGTTATCCTGAATCGTGAAAAGATCAAACTTGCTTTGAGCTTAAAGGAAGGGCCCGGGCTCCCTGAGGAAAAAATCTCAAGAAAATGATTTTTTTAATTGAAATTTTAACCATGAAAATTATTTTTTATTAGAATTTTAAGGTGGGAGCGCAATGGGCCAGGGCCCCCTCGGAGGGCCTGGGCCCCGGGGATATAGCCCCCCTGCCCCCCCCCCTCCTGTATGCGGCCCTGTCCATTGGCTAGTAATCAAAATATGTAGTGTGTCTAATAAGTTGACCAGGAACTGTATATCCCAAGCAATGCTAAGAGCTTTTTATACGATGAGGTCAGATCAAGTGACAAAATTGTTTTAATTAATTTTTAACAAAAAAACTATTAAATAAGTCTTGTCTTAATTTTTTTTTAATTTGAGTTTTCATGCTGTATATATTAAAAAAAAAAAAAAAAAAAAAAAAAAAAAAATTTATTTTTGGTATTTTTTTCATTTTTCAATAATATATTTATTTAACAAACAATTCCAATGATAATAATTGATGGATTCTACTCGGGGATCAAAAGCAAACAGGAGTATTATAAACTATAATTTTTAAAGTCTCCGCGAGATCGCAGCACAAATCAGATAAAAAGCATTTTCAATATTTATTATAAATTAACAATTCCAATGATCTTCTACCCGGGGATCAAAAGCAAATAGGAGTGTTATTAACTATAATTTTTAAAGTCTCCGCAAGGTCGCAGCACTAATCAGATAAATATTATAAATTAACAATTCCAATGATAATAATTGATGGATTCTACCCGGGGATCAAAAGCGAAGAGGAGTGTTATTAACTTTTGGCGCCAATCCACTTAAGAGACACTCCTCTCTTATTCTATTCTCCTGTTACATATTACCAAAATTTATATTCCACAAATCCTTTCTCTCGTTATAATGACTGATAAATGAAATAATGAGTTAGCATGAAAAATAAAAGGAAATTGATAATATGATTTTTAAAAAAAAAGTGCAAGAGGTGGATTTGAACTCGCGAAGTTTGGTAAAGTGAGGATGAAAAAAAAATATATTTGTCAACCACTTTACCAATTCAGCCACCAATGATTTTACTAAAATCAGAAAAAATAAGCTATGTAATAAAGATTGAATAAAAGACGTATTTAAAAAATTTTTATATTGCACATATGATATATCATTTTTTAGTATATTTTATGCAGATTAATAATTTATAATCAAAATGTCAAAAGCATGCATAGTTTTCGAATTATTCAATTGGGAAGGTTCAGATTGCGAATGTCTTAATGTAATAAAACCAAAAACTCTATATATCAAATGATACATGTTATTAATTCTTGAATTCCCCCTGATTCCAAATAACTAAACACCTTTTAATTATATGATCTAATTTCGGAGTTATTGGCGATCAAAGTTAAGGTTATTTTCTGACCTTAATGACATCAACACTCAATTCTATATTATCGATAAAGTATTTTTTAGCATTTTCTCATTAAAACCAAATTTTTACCAGAGATTTATAATTAAAAAATGAGTTTTTTTCTAAAGTTTCATTGAGATTGGTAAAGAAATAAATAAAATATTGGCAATTTTGTAAATTGAGTTTTAGAATTTGGAATCCCGGATGGGTAAAGAGAGCGCTCTGTGAACCGGGTCTAGGCTTGAATCTGAGATCCAAATTCTAAAACTCAATTTACAAAATTGCCAATATTTTATTTATTTCTCTACCAATCTCAATGAAACTTTAGAAAAAAACTCATTTTTTAATTATAAATCTCTGGTAAAAATTTGGTTTTAATCAGAACATGCTAAAAAAAATACTTTTTCGATAATATAGATTGGGTGGTCAAGCCGTTAGGCCCAAAGTAGGCTTAACTTTGATCATCAATAACTCTTAAATTAGATCATATAATCAAAAGGTGTTTAGTTATTTGGAATCAGGAGAAATTCAAGAATTAATAACATGTATCATTTGATATATAGAGTTTTTGGTTTAATTACATAAAGGCATTCACAATGTGATGTTTTCCCATTGAATAATTTGAAAACTATTTATGCTATTGGAATTTGGATTATAAATTATTAATCTCCATAAAACGTAGTAAAAAATGATATATGATATGTGCAATATTAAAATTTTTTTAATTCGTCTTTTTTCAATGTTTCTTATATGGCTTGGCTTATTTTCCTTAGGTACAATAAAATCACTGGTGGCTGAATCGGTAGAGTGTTGGAGAATTATTTTTTTCCATCCTCACTTTACCAAACTTTGCGAGTTCAAATCCATCTCCTGCACTTTTTTTCATTTTTATTATTATCAAATTCCTTTTATTTTTAATGCTAACTTATGTAAATTATTGAAATTATCTTTACGAATTCATGATTTGCATAAAAAAACAAGCTTCAAAAATTGATTTCCCATTCTAAAGCATATCTCATTTAATTTTTTATATCTATTTTAGTTTTTTTTTTCTTTATAACAAATTATTTTTAAGAATAGAGAGCAGCACTGTCCAGTGACTACTTTTCTACTATGGCCAGACTATGGCGTTATAAGGAAAATAGAAGCTATTAAAAATTTGACAATTTTTAATGAATTCAGAATTTTATTACTCTATTTAATGTAAGTACTAAATTATATTATTATCACAAAAAGTAAATTTCTTCAATTTTAAGACTAATTAATATTAAAATTCTCTTAATTACTCGAAGAACGCTATTTTAAATTTTGGAATAACTTACCTCCCAAAAGACCCAACATTGTGAACTTTTAAATTTAATATTTTAAAACGATTAGAATGGACTTATGGATAAAAGTTTACGGAACTCGAACTCATTTTAATAAGTGAATAGTATATTTTATTTTGAGAGGTTTTAATGTTGTCGTGGAATTGACTTTTGAGACGAGTCTTTGCTTCGGGTATAAATGGCTGAATTTCAACTTTATTTCTATAATTTTTTAACTCGTGATTGAAAATTAGACTATGTAGATAATATTTACAATTTCCTACTCACTCGTTAACATTGTTTTATAAGATTGTTTTTGGATGATACACTGTTCATTTATTTATTCTTTCTATAATCAATCAAATGACAGCTAAATCTATAATTATTATGCAGTGGCAACAAAGGAAGGCCTCAAAAAACTCAACAGCTTCTCCAAGAGAATATTCCAGATCAGGAAAGAACACATCGACCAAGGACGGTAAATAAGATTAAATAGGCAAAATCCAGTAATAACCCTGTAGAAAATTAGTACCAAGAACAGAAGTAATTGTGCAATTAAACACAAGGATAGCGAGCACACACATCTATAGACTTTTATTTAATTATTATTCGTCGACTTTTCGGTCCCTAATCACGACCTTTATCATGACGATTAATTGTTGAATCTAAAAAGCCCTAAGCGAGCAGGTCACTAAAAATCTGGTGTGATAAGCACAGTACCTTTCTCTTGCCTTGTAAGAGAAAGTTGTGTGCTGTGCGACCATCACACCATATTTTTTCATTCATTTTTGATTTTTCTTTTACTTACTATATACTAAGTATGATAATAACTTATTAAAATGATCTTGGTTCTGAAATAATTTTTAAAATTTAATTTTTTACAGCAACAGAAGGCTTCACGAGCATAAATTCGAAGGCATGGAGACATCCGACCCAAAACCTTCCAGAACATGCCAGTCACCTATCTGATGTCCATTCTCGCTCGCCTTTCTTACTTGATACCATCAAACAAACATGTTTAAGGTTTACATTTTTATTTTTTTATTACTTTGAGGTGTCAAAAAATAACAGGAATTATTATTTTTATATAACGAATTGTGGCTGTTGTATAATTAGATTAATAATATAAAGAAGATGCAGCCAATAAATAATCTATCTAACATCTTGAAGGGCTGATGATGGCTTTGTTGATCATAGCCGAAACGTTCCTAAATAAAGAGTGTTAACAAAATAGATGCTTTTTATTTATTGGCTGCATCCTCTTTATATTATTAATCGAATTATTTTTTTACTAGAAAATTCTGCTTAATTTTATTCAAATTCCATTACATACCTTAAAAATAATCTCCTTCAGACAAAATACAACGATTCCAAACACTGTTCCAAACACTCCCTGAAGCCCCTTTTTGATAGTCTGTTGAGTACACCCGACATTTTGTTGTTTAGCTCTGGATAAGCAACGTACTGTTACTGCGAATTACTATTGAAGGGAAATTGCAACAAAAAGACCACATCTTGCTCAAATGAGATCCTTCACCAGGATAATGCACCGGCACATCGCGCCATCAGGACTCAAGAAACAAATTAGGCAGGTGATCTACCTTATTCACCGGACCTAGCGCCGTGTGACCTATTTCCTGGAGTGAAAAAAGATCTTCGGAGTCGTCATTTTCAGAGTGATCAAGAACAAACAACAAAATTGTGACTCAACAGACTATCAAAAAGAGTGTTTTTAACAGTGGACTGAGCTGGAATCGTTGTATTTTATCCGAGGGAGATTACTTTGAAGGTTTGTAATGAATTTGAATAAAAGTAAGCAGAATTTTCTAGTAAAAAATAATTTTTTGACACCCCCTCGGTTCACTGTTATAATCAGCTGTGCAGCCTATAATATATATAAATATATATATATAAATAAGTTTACTGAAAGGGAAAATGAAAGGTGTTTATAAAATAGACAAAATGAACTGATTATCGGACGTTTTTATTTATGATTACTCGAATTCATTGTTTTAATTTCATGAGTATCAATTGTCACAGAAAAAATATAAGTTCGTTTTGTGCCTTAGCAAAACAAATAATATTACTGACATTATTTGGAATGATTTTTCAGAGAATTTCTCAATCCCCAAATAAATATATTAATTTAATTTTGACGAACATTCGCATGCAAAATATAAACAATCTGATTTGAATAATAAATAAGGTTCGCCATAAACACATGGGTACGATTCTCAGAATATAATTATTTTCATTACAAAAATAAAATATCATTCATTTTTTTTTTCTTAATTTAAATAAAATAATCAGCCAATTAATTATCCATTCCAATCTGTTCAATTTTTTACATATAAATAATAACAACATTAACATTGACTAGATAACAATTATAATCTAAACAATTTCGAGTGAAAATTGCACCCATGCTTTTTTTTACTTTATATTAACATTAAATATTTTCTATAAGTGTCAATAGGATATAGATATAGATAAATAAATATTTCAAACTCGTTTTTTAAGCACAAAGAAAGCCAAATGCTTGAAAGAAAAAGAGTATTCTACTCGAAATTGTAAACGATTTGATAAATCAAATACTATTCTATAAGGCTTAACTCCCAATGAATTGAATTATATTATATAAATTAAGGAGTACCCAATTTTTTACAAGAATTTGTAAAAAAAAAAAAATTGCGAAAATAAGAAAATGCAGACGAGTAAATATATTTTTAGTGACAAATTGCTACGCAAACAGTTAATTTACGAAATTTCTTTTTAGGACAGAGTTCTCCCAAAAAAAAAGAAGCCACTAAAGAAAAGAAGATTTAAATTAAAAAAGTAGCCGAAAATAAAGTGAAATATTTTCTACTTTCAATATGAGAAATGTAAGACGATCACAACATTTGGCAAGCGTGAACACCTTTGGCAACCGGACACATACTACTTATTTTAGCAGGTAAAATTGAAAAAAAAAATCTCGTGCTTTATTGGTATCGACAAGAAATGTGATTTGTTTTTAGACAGCAACTTGTTGTGTCGAAAAAAACGAATTTGAGATCTAAGAATGTGTGGCTTCTTAATTTTTTCTCAAATGTTGGGATAGTCTGCCATTCCATAAATCCAGGCCATTCAGAAAGTACACATGAAATCCATTAATAGAAAATTTATCATTCACGAGATGACATCATCAAATGGCTTAGTACAGACAGCTGATTAAGAGATGTGTTTTCCTTGTTTTTAAAAAATGGCAAATTTTAAAAATAGTACAATGATTGATTAATTATTTAGTTCCGGGATGACCGAGCTGGAGATTGATGGTTTTTTCTTTTGATAAAATAGAAAAAAATTGAAAAAATCAGTAAAGTACTAGTACTCTAAGTCCCCAAAGACAAAACCTAGCTTAATTTCATATTAGTAGTTAAAAAATTTAAAATAAATTAGAGTGAATTTTTGAGAAAATTGGAAAAAACTAAAAAAGTACATTAGTAAAGTACTAGTACACAAAGTTTACCAAAGACGAGATCAATCGTACTTTGTTCTGTATACCGCGAATAGTAATTGTTTAAAATTTAAAAGAAATCGTAAACATTTCGAGAAAAATGGTAAAAACTAAAAATATACATCAGTAAAGTACTAGTACCCGGGGTTTCCCATAGACGAGATTAATCCTAGTTTGTTTTGAATACCGCAATATTTAAAATTTGAAAGAAATCGTTAAAGCGAATTTCGAAAAAAGTGGAAAAAAACTAAAAGTATATCAGCAAATACTAGTACTCGAATTTTCCCAAAGACAAGACCTAGTGTAATTTCATATTCGTTCCCGAAAAGAGTATATATTTAAATTTGATGAAGCTCAGGGACCTTCTTTACAATTTCCAAGAGGATTCGCACCAGTAGGTTCAATTAAAAGTCAACTAAACAAAACTTTATTTGACCCCAGACAATGTTTCGTCCACTTGCTGTAGAACTTCTTCAGTGGTTGGAGTCACAGAGAGCCGTATAGTATAAAATTATCAAACAGTAGGGCTTTAACAACTCCAACCACTGAAGAAGTCCTACAGCAAGTGGACGAAACATTGTCTGGGGTCAAATAAAGTTTTGTTTTGGAAAACTTTTTGACTTTTAATTGAACCTACTGGTCTGAATCCTATGGGAAAGTATATATATTTAAAATTTGAAAAAAATCGTTAGAGCAGTTTTCGAAAACTGAGGTGCTTACATTCCGGGGTGGACAAAATCCTTTAAAAATGATTAACGATTCGATCCGCAGATCCCGTTCGGACAATCCAGCCAAGGATTAGCGATCCAGCAAGTTAGGGCAATCCGATCCGATTTTGAAAAAGGATTGCTGTTCCAATCCGCGATCCGAAAATTTGTTTGTTTGTTTATAAGGAAGTTACATATAAACAAACAAAAAAAGGATTGTCATTGCACGGTTCCCTATACATTCACCATATCATCAAAAATCCTTTTTTTTAAATAAATAATCAATCAATGCATCAAGATTTTTATTTTTTTAAGACACATCTTAACCAATTTGTCGGATCGATCTAGAATTTAGATACGTTTCCAACAACGAAATATTTTTGCTTCACTTAAACATTCTGAATGTCCTGTATTCATTTTGTGTTCTAATTTAAACTGACATCTTTCAAGTGGAAAAAACTCCGTTTTAAATATTTATATTACAAAAAATTTAGCCATTCATTGATATAAATATTAAAATTTTTTTCATACTCTGACTACATTTGCTAATATATTGATACAAATTAATAATAGCTATCAATTATTTACATATATACTTATTTGTATAAACAAACATTCAAGGAATATATATCTTTTAAAAATTGAATTTCTTATGATATTCATATTTTTAAAAGATTTATGAATTTTTTTATTATCTCTTGCCTTTTTGTTATATAAATGAATTTTTAAAATAATATGAAACAAAAATCTTGAGGTCATAGATTAAAAATAGTAAAGAGGTTGTATAATTTGGAATAAAATTCAGTATCATCTATTTAATTTATAAATTAAAAAATCAACCATCGCGAATATTAGATGTTAGCTCACATTACATAAGTTAGTATTGAATTGTTAAAATTGCTACAAAAATTTTTCCTTGGGTGGGAAAAAACACAGCTAAGAGGTGAATGAAAAAATCAGGGCATTCAAATATAACCGAATCTGATTATTTTCAAACAAACAATCATGCAGAGATATTATGTATTCATGGGAGAATAAAGCTGCAATCCCCATCCTGTCTTTCGCGATGCTTACTTGCTAGAACTCTGAGCAAACAGCTGCTGCGTAGTTTGGAACAAAGTATTGTAATCAAATTTCTCGTTGCAGAAAATGCCCAGCTGTCAAAGGGTACGTCCAAGATGCACGCCGGTTTCCTGTGCCTATAATCCCTTGTTCCCAAATGGGACTGGCCCTGCGCGCTGGGACCCTGACTCAGGACTTTTATAAGGAAGTTGTTCAATCTGGTTTCAGCAAAGGCCGTTTTCGTTCGTGTGTGGAGAATTAGTCAATGTTTTTGAATATCGTCAAAAGATACAAAATAAAATAAAAAGTATCCGGACTCATTCTGAAAAATTCAAAAAATCCTTTTGGGTAAGTCCAAGATCCACGCGGGTTTCCTGAGTCAGGGAGTCTGCGGCGCGTAGTGTCGAGCCTGCGTGCATAAAATCTCTTGTTGTCAAATGGGACTGACCATGCACCTGTTCGCAGGGAACCTGACTCAGGACTTTTACCAGAATGTTTTTTTGGTTTCAAGCAAGAGACCGTTGATTTTCTTTCGTGTGATGAAAATTTGTCAATGTTTTACAATGGATATCGAGGATTTGATATCAAATGGTACAAAATTAAATAAAATGTATCCGGACTCATTCTGAAATATTCAAAAAATCTGTATTCGTTGGCAAGTAATTGGGGAAAAAGGTGTTTGTAAATAGATCTTAATTTATTAATTGAATGTATTTCACTTCTCGGTGTTTTTAACTTCGTTGTCCCTGGATCATTGAAACTGCGTTCTGTTTGTTCTCTTGTAATTTCCATTATTCATTAATCTGTTTGAGTGGCAGCTCTGCCTGCTCTAACAACCAGAGTTCATTGTGGCCACATCCTACTTGCGTCATTAGTCAGGCAATTGGCGCAGGGTCCCTGACTCCCTTGCATCTTGAACCTACCCAAAGATTCTAACAACATTGTGAGAAGAGTGTCTCTCCCAGAGTGGTGGGTGAAAGTCCTTCTAAGAGGGAAGAATGAAGCTCATGGTCGTCGGCAGCCAACATCCGTCATTCAGACATAAAACAGTGTGATCCTATCAAAGAATTTGCATCATTGACTTCCATTAGAGTTGATAGTGTATAAAACATTGTGAAAGACCAACACTTAGAGATATTCCAAGCTCCGTGGCATCTTCTGCAACTCTCATGGGTTGTAATCCGCTCGGGAGAAGGTGGAATTTGTAGATTTATTCTCCCAAAAACACACTGATTTAGAGATTGTTTAAAAAAAAAATCAGTCTCACTCATACTTGAACGCCCTAGTATATAGTAATGTTAGTTTTTACAATTTCAACATTTTCAAAATATTGAAACATCCTCTCATATACTCTTTTATCGACAGGTGATACAATAATTTGGAAACGCGATGCTTACCAGAAGCTCACTTTATTTCGTATTACGTAAGAAACGTATTACGAATCCTAGTATTAACTATCGAATTCATATAGAGAAGATGCGATGCTTAACTGACAAAGAATTTATTAATCTCAAAATTAATTTTCGCTGTATGTCCATGTATTTCTTAGAGATTTAGAGAAATGAAACCCAACTGTTTTTAAACTCTCAGTGCTCATTGGTTTCCAGTCCATAGGATTTTGAATTAAGTAGGAAAGAGAAGAATGGTGTATTCAATCTTTGAATTTCTATATAATAATGTTCTGTTATTAAATATCTAAATAGTATCAAGTATCACTCTTTTTTTTACTAGCTTATTATCCGTGCACTTATCTGATAAAAAAAAATGTAGCGTATCAAGAATTTAGAAAAGGGTGGCGGGGAAATGGATAGAAAATTTTTATATTTTTTGCAAATTTTCTTATACGTTTTTTAATATCTTTCATTTTGCAGGTTTATTTTTTCATCTCTGAAATTCCAACTACTAACTCTATGAACGAGAAGACGAATGTTTCACTCAAAACTCAGAACGAGAAGACGAATGTTTCACTCAAAATTAGTTCTCTCTGGCACTGAAAATGGATCTGCTTATAATGTAAGGACTATTTAAAAAAAACACTTAAGGTTTTCATTTCTCTTAATTGTATTTTTTAATAATTAATATTATACTTGGAAAAGAGGAGTCAGCCAGTATAGGAGTCTCTAATTAAATAAAACTTCTTTTCCAATTATAATCTGATTCTACAGTAGAGTGGGCCGAAAAAACTTAATTTTTAAGTTTTTAAAGTTGTAATACCGCGGATTATATAAGATAAAAAAAGAAAAAAAAAAAATTTCAAAATCGGTGACATTTTCCGGTTATAGGGTATAGGACCTAAATTTTGAAAAAAAAAAAAAATTCATTTTTGCGATTATTATTTTAATTTTTGAATTAGAGATGTTTTCGTAATGTAATAGTTTGTAACGTCTTCAAAAAGAGCCTAAAAACATTGTGTTTTAATTTGCTTTAGATCATTTGATATCTTCCGGTCTCGCATAAGCCCCAAAATTTGCCAAAATAATGAAAAAGTTACATTTTTACGAGTATTATATCTTTAATATACTTTTTTTTTAACGTAATAGTTATTTTTGAACATAAGAACATTGTGTTTTATTATGGTGTTAATTCAAAAATTAAAAAAATGAAGTTTTTTTCATATTTTGTCAAATTTTAGGGCTCGGAAGATGTCAACCGATTTTGATCATTTCTTTTTCTTTTTTTTCTCTATATAATTTGCAATTTTTCCGCTATTACAACTTCGAAATAAAAAAATTAGTTTTTTCGGCCCACAGCTGAATTGATAATTTTGTTTCTAGGAGATCAAAATAAATCAGTTTAGCATAAAAGCAGATTAATTAATATAATATACACTTCTTGGAGAAAAAAGGGTACTCCATTGATTTATATATATATATTATATATATAAATGTATATTTCAATATATTTATATATACACAACATGATTATAAGATTATTTATTTAAAATCATGAAATCCCTGATAAATGTGATGAATTCTATTTTTTTTTATTCATGAATCTAATAATGCATTAATGAATGCATTTCCAATAGAATTGTTAAAAAAAAATATTAACAAACTATTAGTAGATATAATATAGATTGTATTTTTATATACAAATTCTAAATAGAAAAAATGCCCTTTTGTGGCTAATAAACATTTAATGTTTTTTTAACAGAATAATCTACATAAAAAATTTTATATATAATATTTAACTTAATTATATATTAATCTTATTCTATAATAATAATTTTTTTTTCTTTTAACAAACAATAAATATAATTTTCAAGAATAAAACAAAATTAATCATATGACTTAGTATCTTTATAATATTTATCACATTTTTTTGTTTATATCGCACGACTCGAAAACATTTGGCACACTGAAATGCTAGTATTATTTATAATGACCAGAAAGCAAAAGAATTGTTAGTTTTATTATATTTGAAATTCGAAAAAACGTTTCGTGTTATTAAGTGCATATCAATAACAAGGACTTTTTTTTTTTATTTTTTTAAATTTTTTTTCTTTCTAATATTTCTAAAAGTTTCATCTCACTTGGGCAACTACAATCCAATTGTTCACGAAATAAATTTTGATATATATTTGACTAATTTATAAATTTTCTATGATATATAAACTTTGAAGGATATAGATTAGATCCATGATAATGTTTGCGTTTATTTATTTATTTTTTTTAAGATACTAAAATAAAATTATTAAAATAAATTAATAATAATATAAATAATAATCATAATCATAATAAAAATATCACAATTTATGGAGCGAGGTTGTTAGAGAAATATCGCCAATAGCTCGCAAATGAAGAACCAACATTTTTTTTTTTTATTTTAGGGCTTTTTTTTTAATTAATAGCAAGAGCGGGAGCAGCGGGAAGGCAAGATGCCCACAACGAACAAGTGTCCGTATTTTAATTTTTTTTTTTTTTTATTTTTGAATTTTTTAATTATTTTTTGTTTGTCTCCTTTTTAACTACCGCCGAGTTGACGCAACCAAGTGACAAAAATGACTGTAACTAGGAGTTGTTGTCTTAAGTTACAAGCTAATTTGATTGACGATCCCGAATTGCTTTGGGCTTTCAATGTACGGAAATTCACTTTGTTGCTATATTCACTATATCCAGCTGCATTTAGAGTTGCCACACGGAGATTATATTCGGTGTCGTCTTTTAAATCTTCCAAAATCAATTCAGCTTCTAAAAAATAAAAAAAACAAACATATATATTATTATTATTATTAAAACGCAAACATTAATGTAGATGTACATGGGCGCCGACTTTTAAAAACTATTGGGCGGGGCCTAAATATGATTTAAGTAGGCATGGGCTCAACTAGGGGGGTCCCCAGAAGGCCCGTGCCTCCCCCCTCCCCCAGAAGGCTCTCCGGCCCAAGAAAAATTGAGATAATATGGGGCCTTTCAGGTCCCCCCGAAGGATGGAATTTCCCATACCCCTCCCCCCTTCCTCGGGCAAATTCCCTAGCTACGCTCATGTACAGTGAGGGTCAAT
Source organism: Euborellia annulipes (assembly GCA_023213315.1). Taxonomy (NCBI): domain Eukaryota; kingdom Metazoa; phylum Arthropoda; class Insecta; order Dermaptera; family Anisolabididae; genus Euborellia; species Euborellia annulipes. The sequence goes on from JAKCPI010015936.1 coordinate 136,950, forward strand.
ATTAAGTCCCACCCTTGCGTTTTCTACATGTGATTATTTCATTGTTTTTATAAAAGAAAATGAGATTCTTTATTGGAAGTTTTCTAGTTTTGAACCATGAAAGTTTCCATTAAAAAATATATAATATTTTTTTAAAAACAATGAAATAATCACAAGTGGAAAACGCATAGGTGGGACTTAATATTGTACAGTGAGGGACAATATTAAGTCCCACCCTATGCTTTTTATACTTGTGATTATTACATTGTTTTCAAAAAAATATTATATATTTTTTAATGGAAACTTTCATGGTTCAAAACTAGAAAATTTCCAATAAAGATTCTCATTTTCTTTTATAAAAACAATGAAATAATCACAAGTAGAAAACGCATGGGTGGGACTTGATAGGCTGCTCTGGCTGCAGTTCATGAAATGTCTAGACAGTTCATGAACTGTCTAATTTCACGATCTGTCTACGACATATATATAGCCTTCTAGCCAGGGGGCTGCGCATCCTGGGCCCCCTTGCTCGTCTTTGGCGGGCAAGTTTATTCTCAATTTCTTGTTGCATTGCAATTGTTGAAATGTTAAGGAAAGACCTTGAGTTCAAGTAGGGTAGTGAGAACAGCAGAAGATCTTCTAAACTACAATGTTCATGGGAAGGACCGTAACGGATAATAAAAAGGATCAACAACCTCGTTCGTATATAGGATTCAGAAGAATCGGAGGGCGAAATTTAAAGTTGTACATTTGAACCAACACATCATGCTGAGCAAGCCGGTATTTTTATAATTTTTTTGTTTGGAAGATATGAGTAGATCCTTTTTATTATCCGTTATGGTCCTTCCCATGAACATTGTAGCTTAGGAGATCTTCCCGTCGTTCTTTGAGACTCTTCTGCTCTTCTCACTACCCTAATTGAACTCAAGGTCTTACCTTAACATTTCAATAATTGCAATGCAACAAGAAATTGGGAACAAACTCGTCCGCCAAAGGCGAGGAAAGGGGCCCAGGAGGCGCAGCCCTCTGGCTAGAAGGGGCTTATTCAAACACTAGCGTGGCGATCTCATTTTACTTTTTTTAATTGAACAACAAGCCTAAAAATCAAAAAAGCTCAATTTTCTTTCGTTTCTTCACCTGATTTAAGCATCCCAGTTTATTGGCCTTTCCATGAAACTAAAATTTATTTCATTTTTAGATGCAATTGTGGGGCTCATCACAAAAATGATCTCTCAAGTAATAACAAGGCAAGGAAGAAAGAAAAACTTTTGATTTTAAAAGGTTAATGAATTTTCAAATAACTCATGATACGATATCTTTTTACAAATGCTAAAGGTAAATGAATTTCCAAATAGTTGTAAGTTATATAATAAATAAATAAATAATCATTCATTTACTTGTTTCAGGCAAAAATCAAACATAAACAAGCTAACGTATTACCATATATTAAGAGAAGAAATAGAAAAAAGGTATATACACATTTTCTTGTGTATTATTATTTGTAATAAGAACATAAATCCCGTTATCTCTTAGTAAATTAATTACTTAGTTATTATTAGGGCGCTACCGGCTATATTGAATAATAAATATTGCTTTTAATTGATTGAAGGAATCAGGATGTCACAGTAACTCTTGTTGAAGGGGGTGTTAATTGACCCTGTTCGCATTAGAGTGTCAAGCGCCAAAAAAAATTAAAAATTGAGTTATTGTTTCAAATGCTTTAATTAATAGTATTTTTATGAAGTATGTCCTAAAAAATTTATATTTAATGTTACTTGCACAATTGACAAAAAAAATTATATATAATCCAATGAAAACAAAAAACTTTAATGTTGATTTTATCAAAACTCGATGTTTGGTCTTTGACACACCATTGCATAACAGGGTCCATATATGTATATATCAACGGACCATCATCAGCGCCTGAAAAGTGAATAAATCATAATAATTTCTCTGATTTATTCACTTTTCAGGCAGGATGGTCCGTTGAGGATTGAAACCTTCGTGTACAGCAGTGGTTTCCAAACTTTATGTTACAACGCCTCCCTTAAAAATATTTAATCATATGACGCCTCCTCCCCTCCACCATTTTGTAAAATAATACAAAAACAAAAATTTTTAATGCTAAAAAATATATTGAAGCGGAGTCAAAAAAAATCCTAGTCATAAACACCCAAAATTTTTGTGACGTTTAGGTCTTCTGAAAAGCCGGAGGCAAGAATAAATGAAATTTTAATTTTTTAAATTAAAATTGTCATTTTTCAATCAAAATTAAAATTTCATTTATTCTCGCCTCCGGCCCTGAAGATGGCCTAGACTAGTGGCCTAAACGTCACAATAAAAGAAATAATTTGATGAGTGAGTTTGTAAAATTCCTCGCTGTGGCTAATATTCGCGGCTCCCCCCGCCTCCCTAGGGAGGCGCGCCTCACAGTTTGGAAAACGCTGGTGTACAGTGAGGGACAATATTAATTCCCACCCATGCGTTTTCTACATGTGATTATTTCATTGTTTTTAAAAAATATTATATATTTTTTAATAGAAACTTTCATGGTTCAAACCTACAAAATCTCCAATAAAGATTTTCATTTTCTCTTATAAAAACAATTAAATAATCACAAGTAGAAAACGCATTGGGTGGGACTTAATATTGAGCCTCACTGTACATTGGTTGGCTACCATTCGGAAAATAAAAATTGATTAAATTAAAATAATGTTTTAATTTATATATATACATATATAACACTCCCCTTTCAACAAGAGTTGCTGTGACATCCTGATTCCTTCAATCAATTAAAAATAATGTCTACACAGCAAGAATCCTTAGAGGAATAAATATCGCATTTTATGCTTATTTTTTGTCTTAATGTGGTTTCTTTTTCCTTTGATAATAGGTGCAGGCTAGGCTTTTGGCAATGAGAAAATAATTTTTTAGAGCGTTTTCTCCGAATATTTCGGATTGCCAAAAGCCTAGCCTGCACCTATTATCATTCATATTACTTGGCACGCCACATCCTTTTGTATTTCTTTTTCCTTTCCCTTGTGTTCAAAACTTTTCAGCTAACCCTCGTATAATAACTTTATATCATCTTAAAATATTGTGAAACGTTATATGATTTTTAGAAATTATCACTCAAAAATACATAAAAAATTGATGAAAATCTCAAATATAGATGTATATATATTCTTGTTTGTATCTCTCTCAATAAACTATTGTTGTGTTGTCGTTGATGTCGTCCTCCTGGATGCCCGTTGTCGTCGCTAATTTGCTGGCCGTTGGTGTGGGAGGGATTTTTCGGGTACTCAAAAAGATTTGTGATAGTTTTGTTTTAATTAAAATGTAACATGTTACAGTGACTGGTTCCAGAGTTGCGGAGTGACGACCTCCGGGTCATAGATTCTTATATAGTTTAATATTTTTCGAGATCTCTATATATTTAAGATAATAGTATTCAAAATACCTCGATTTGGACTTAACTAGTCATATATATATTTAACCCAAGGCCCCCGGGAATCGAAACTAAGATCTCCAGGAGATCCTGGGTTCGATTCCCGGGGGCTCAACAATAAAGAACAGTCACAGTCTTGTTAAATAAAGATTCGTATATATGCGAGACTAAAGTCCATGAGTCGACGAAAGAATTATTCGAACGTATAAATTAGCAATCTTACTTTATTTAATTTAGCTGAATAAACCTAAAATATAATTTCCAAATTCAACAATTTTGCTCGTGCTAATTCTTTCAGGGTTCTTGCCCTTTGGTCTCGCAACTCCCATAACAGTATGTTCTTACCTTTCTTGAAATCCACGTGCTTTTCCAATACTTCATTGACAGGGGAATAGGTCACTCGATAGCCAAGTACGGGTAAGATGGGTTCGGCAGCTACCGATGAAATTGTTTCTACCGGTTCCTCCAGCTGAAAAATACAACTCATTTAATTTAAATTGTAAATACCTATACAGTATAACCTCGCTTAACGAGCACCTCTCATAACGAGTAATTCGTATAACGAGAAAAACAAATTTTAAAAGAATGACTCATACAATTCGCATAACGAGTACAAAACACGAACTCGTCAAAATAAAAGTCTGCCCAATCAGGGGCGTACCGAGACAATTGGGGGCTCTAGAAGGGGGGCCTATATACATTTTGTACCAGAGATGCAGGGCCGGAACTACAAGATTTTTAACGGGGGGCAAAATTTAATTTGTCGCCCCCTCCTTTAAATTTTCTATTCAAAATTACCTTTTTTTTAGTAAATATTTCTTTAATTGCCGCCCCCTGATATCTGCCGCCCGGGGCACATGCACCCACTGCCCCCCCCCCCCCCCTAGATCCGGCCCTGCAGAGATGTATATTGATTTTTTTTTTTGTGAGGGGGCGAACTCATTTTTAAATATCCTCCTTCTCCATACACAAAAATATTTTTAAAATACCGTCTATCTCTGAACCCCGAGGACCCCGGGCCCTCTCAAAGGCAAATATTCAATAAAACATTTTTTACCTAAATTTTTGCGTTTTTGCCTGATGTTTATAAATTTTACATATGAATTCTAATACCTCCCTGATTCTAATGTACCATACTACCCAGAACTAAATATATACACAACTTTCAATTATCGAAGTTAACAATTTGTGTGCTGTGCAACATGATACCAGATTTAAAAAAAACGCGCCATCTCCCCTACTCCTTTTTTAATTCCCCCCACTTTTAAAGGGGAAAGGGAAGCCATCTTTGATCAGTCAGTTGCATCCTCGTTGGCATGACGCGCCATTCAATCGCTGCCTATTCACGTTTTTTATTTCAAGTTTTTTTTTATTTTGTGATTATTTGTGCTCATCAGTGTTTTAATTAGTGTTCATCAGTGTTTTAATTATTGCTCTTGGATAATGGATTATTAATTTTAATAGTCGTCAACTTTCTTCGTCTTAGTTAGTCTCACACTGCGGGGTCGACTCCGAATTATTATCAATGGTATTTATAATATTTAAATTGTGTATCCTAAAATTTTCTACCATATAAATTTGTATTTGATAAAAACCCTATTTCTTATTTTTTTATTATATGAATGTCTTATATCATTTTAATAATTCGTTATTAAAATCGATTTCTAAGAATATCCATTTTACTTGGAACCAAGGTATTCTTGGAACTTGATTGTCACGTACATAAGAGAATCAAATCATACAACGAGCTAGCTTTCTATTTAGTTCGAACTCTCGCCGCTTGATGTCTCTCAATCTGAGATTATATCAAAGGCTCTTTCCTATTTTGAATACTCCACAATTTATAATTCATCTTTTCTTAAAATGAATTTGCTTTATATATTGAAAGGTATATTTTAATTTTGTTTGTTTTTTGTTAGGCGGTTATAATTGGATAAAATTAATAGGTGATTGGATATTAATTAATTAGTTAGTTAATAGGTGATGATTTCAGTGGCGGATTAATGCAATTTTGTTGTGATTTTTTTTTTTTTTTATTTAAAGACTCTGTCGGCATCTATGGCCATTTAGACCCCTTTCCTATTTATTTAAAATGATTGGTAACAAATTCAATTGAAATTAAAGAGCGGAAATCATAATTTCTTTACTAGTTTTTATAACTTTTAGAATTTCTTCTCGGGGGGGGGGCGATCGCCCCCCCCCTTTAATCCGCCCCTGGATGATTTTCCTATTATTTTTGTACACCAAATCGGGAGACTTAACTCACTCTCAATTTAATTGTTCACTGAAGATGGGTGAATAAATTTTGGCCGAAAGGTCTGAACATTCACAGAGAATCGAGTGTTTTATTATTTACTGTTTGCATTTCCACATCCTTCCTTTGTTTATTTCCAGCCATTAAATATCATTATCTCTTTTACTTCAGTTTATTGGCACAATCAGGGCCGGAACTAGGAGATTTTTTAGGTGGGGGCAAAATTTAATTTGCCGCTCCCTCCTTAAAATTTTCTATACAAAATTCATATCATTTTACCTTTTTTTGAGTAAATCTTTCTTTAATTGCCGCCCCCTGATATTTGCCGCCCGGGGCACACGCACCCACTGCCCCCCCCCCCCCTAGATCCGGCCCTGGGCACAATTGTTAGCGAATTATTCTACAGTAGATCATCTTATCAGAAGTTGGTTCACTCTAACTTCATTGGTACTAAAATACGTGACTAGCATCTGAGCTGTTTTTCATTTCTCTGTATAAAATCTTTCTAACTCATATTCAGGTCTATTCTCTAAGCAAAAACGTTAACTTTTAACATCTGTAAACAACATTAATTCATTTTAACACTTCCTTGCCTCAAATAGCTATTCTGTAAACAAAAACTCTAAGGCCAAAGCGTTAACATTTAGTAAATAGCGTTAAAAATTAATGTCATATCTTTGTGGATTTTAAATTTTAACGTCTGTTTTTAGAGAATAGACATGAATGTTGCCTTATATTTATACACTATTGTTTGCTTGTTTTTTCCTTAGATATCCTTGGTTTTCCTTTCCTCTTTCGACTCCTAACTACGAGATTTTGTGTGCTTTGTCCTCAAACTTCACCATCAATTTGTAAAAGGGTGAGTTAACTAATTTCTTCATTTTCTATATTGCTGTGCCCAAAGGAGATTTGTGGGCCAAACCATAACAATATATATATTTTGGTTTAAATTAAGTAATAAAAAAATATAAGACGCCTTTTTGATAGGCATCCACACCCATATAATTACATTAAATCATCTTTTGTTCTACTTATGACTATAGGACGGGGGTAAATATTGATATAACCTTTTATGTATTTTCGATTTTTCGGCATCTGTGGTCTTTTAGGCCATGTGTAGATTCAAGAAGAGGGAGGGAATAGAGGTGACACAACAAATGCCCCCCCCCTCCCCCCAAAAAAAAAAAAAAAAAAAAAAAAAAAATTCCAAAAAAATTTAAGAAGAAATTTGATTTGAGTGGTAATTATCAGGATTAAGTAGATGTATGCAGCCAACAAAGTATAAAAAAACTACTTAAATATCGTCGACGTTTCGGAAACGCATCATTCCCATCTTCAAGACGACAAATTGTTAATGTTGCTTAGACATTTCGGTTCATACAAATATAAATAAATAAATTTGCCTACTGTATACCATTAGATGTATATGAGAATCGCCGGAGCCTGGGTTGTATTATATATACATCTAATGGTATATGCAAATTTATTTATTTATTTTTTGTATGTATCAATCTAAGCAACATTAACAATTTATCGTCCTGAAGATGGGAACGATGCGTTCCCGAAACGTCGACGATATTTAAATAAAGTTTTTATATTCTTTGCTGGCTGCCTACATCTAATTAATCCTGTTAAAAAAAATTTAATTATTTTAAATTTATTAGGGAATTATTTAAATGGGGGTATAATTGAGACATACCATGCAGTAGCGTAACTAAGTGGGGGTGAAGGGGGGCGCTCGCCCCCTCCGCCATAGGCGCATCAAGCCTTTGGCGCCCCTTGATACCGACATAGGCGCCATTTTTCGGCGCCCTAGAGCATCTAAGAGATAGCACAGGCACGGTGTTTTTGTCATATTCTTTCCATAGATTGGCCAAAAAAATTGATAATTTATGAAAATTATATTATAACTTAAAAAACGGTGCCCTAGTATAAAAATATGTAAATACTTATGAATTAAATATATAATCACCAATAGTGAATTAAAAAAAATTTTCCATTTATATTATATATATATACATATTTTTTTTTTTTCTTGAAATGTGTCATTTATATAGAGAGATGGATTATGCTTCTTCGTGTCAAATAACACCTGTTACGGCTGTCCTATACCCATTTGTAACATATTTACTCTCTTCCCCTAGTAATATCTAAAATGAAAACCAATTTTTATAAAACTTACCTTGATGTTAACTGAAGAATGGCTGGGGGCCTCTAACTTGACATTTGTAGGTGGTAAGGCCCTGGCACCTTCACGTAAATCAAAACGAGCAATGGCAAAGCCGAGTGAATTATTTCCGTGACATTCATAAAGACCAAATGCCTTTTTTTCCAAGATGGTTATCTAAATGCAAAAACAAATAAAATTATCATTAAACTCTGATCAAGTATTTGAAAAGTGAATGATACGTGTTTTCCTAAATTTATCCAACCGAGTAAGAGTGTTTCTGTGTGCCCTACTCTGGCTCTTGTGTGTTTGTTTATTCTGCTTTCTGAATGCTTTCAACCACGATTGATGTTTTTTATTACTAATAATAACAATCATTAAAGCTTAACTCATTTATCATTAAATATATTTATAAAATACTCCGGAATTAAGGGGATTAAGATAAGCTGAAGGTCAAAAAATAATGGGTAGTTTGGTTTCACCCTCGATAATAAACAACTTGTTTCATATTTAAACTTTCTACCGTGGGCTCTTGTTGAAACATTATTATAATGAGGTGTTCACTCAACTATGAGTTGAAAATATACACTAGGTTATGTGTTTCATAATAAATAAATAATTTGAAACACATAACCTAGTGTATATTTTGAACTCATAGTTGAGTGAACACCTCAACTTATTTCAAACTATTTCCTAAAATGCACTGTTAATACTGTGTCGTGATAAAAAATTAAACTTGTATTTTACTTATAATCACCATAAATGTTTTCACTTTAGTCGTGTGGTCATAAGCACATTTTTTTTAATTAAAATAATTTAATAATAATTAAAAGTAAACACTAGGTTTAGTTTAAAAAAAGGAGTTTTATTTGTTTATGTACAGCCATTAAATCCCCACCTGATAGCTTTAGCCTTAAGTATAGGGTATAGTAAATGGTAAATGGTGAAATAATTTTAAATTTGAAAAGGTAAAATAAAATCATCTGTACCATATTTTACGTTTTACCTTTTCAGTCATTAAAATTATTTCACTATACACCATTTACTATATACATATACTTAAGGTTAAAGCTATCTAGTGGGGACTTAATTGTGGCGCTCACTGTACATTTCGATGTTAAAACATATCAGAATCTATTACAAACTAATTGACAAATTCCTTTGTCGATCTATTTATACTTAAAGTAGATGCAGTGTTTTCTTTGCATAGATGGCAGCACTGCTACATAAATCATCAACTGCTGCCATCTATGCAAAGAAGAACAATGCTACCATCTACTTTAAGTATAAATAGATCGACAACGGAAATTGTCATTTAGTTTGTAATAAGATTCTGATGATGTTTTAACATCGAAATGCATATAAACCAAATAAAACTCCTTTTTTTTAAACTAAATCTAGTGTTTCCATTTATTTATTATTAAATTATTTTAATTTTAAAAATGTTTAAACTAGTGCCTAAGGTGAATTCTTTAGATTATATTTTTTTTTTGTTTCCTATCTCTATTGAAGAGATTACAAGGGTTATTTTTATCATTCAAGATTTATTTTCTTAAAAATTTGTTTGTGCGTCTGTCTTGACTTTAAATAGGGCCGCGTTACATCTTATTTAATGATTCAAGGACAGTCATGTTCATGTTTGTTCCAGACAAACGAATAGAATATAATAAGAAGTTTGTCGTTTTATGTCCAAAAAAAAGATCATAACATTAAATCAATGGTTTTCTACTGGGATAATAACAATAAGAATTTTATTCTATTATTATTTATCAACCAATTGGGATTGAGGAGGAGGCATAATTTGACCGTCTCAATTTCTCTATTTTATTCTTATAAGTTAACTGTTAGACCAACCTGTAAAATTGAGTACGGAGGTTCAGTTAGAATGGTGATGCCTTGCTGATCCTTAACGGGTATCTTCTTCTTTTTCCAAATCACTTTGGCTTCTGGTTCAGCATCAATATGGCAGGTTAAATTGACTTTTCCGCTAAGATAACCATAGGTTGAACTATGTCCGCCATCAGGTTCTCGAATCAGTGGTTTATCTAATAAAATATAAGTTTATATTAGGGATTGAAAAAATCACAAGACTAAAATGAAAAATTTTCGGACAAATAAGAGGTTAATACATTTTGAAAATAAATGATATATAAATTTTAATCAAAGAAAATTTGGGAAAATAAAAGGTTGTTCGAACGGATGGGTACCAAAATTAGTTAAGTAGTATAAAATTTGAGCATCGGGAGTGTGAGTTATTTTGTAACACACAGATCATTCAGAAACGTGTATTTCCGATACTTTTAACTTCCTTTCTATATCAATTTAAATATATATACATCCACCCTGATTTAGATACCTGAAACGAAGCCAGAAAGTTTTTTTGAAAGGAGGGTTAGACGATCCTATTTCGAAAATTTGATGTTGAAGATTATGTTAGAAATACATCTTTTGCGGTCTCCTGAGTCCAAAAAAGTGGGTGTGTTTCTGTTTGTAAATAAAATATCTTTAGATAGCTAGAAGGTTGAAATTCGATATTTAAATTAGGTACCACCCCGGAACATAACACTAAGGTTTGGGACAAGATCTGTCTAAAAGTACTAGTACTTTACTGATGTACTTTTTTAGTTTTTTTTTTTTTTTCGATTTTCTCAAAATTCCTTTTAACGATTTTGATTAAATTTCATAAATCAATTATTTTTTAGATGCTTTTTTAAAATGTATATTCTCATTTATCCCTGAAAATTGTTTGAAGCACACTTTACTGATGTAGTATTTCAGATTGCTCCACATTGCTAAATAATTCTCTTTAAAAAATAAATTTTAATTAATTAATTTATGTCTGACGAATTTATGTCTGTCTTTAAAAATATTCTTAGAATATTAAAGAAGGCAAAAATTTAATATATTCAGAATTGTTCTGATTTTATATCAACATCTAATTAGAATACTAACATTACGTCATTAACAAATTTGAACAAACACCCGCGCGTAGCAGCTAACCCTTTATTCAACAAGTTCCGCCGATCGACACGTGTGGCGCCATCAATCAAGAGCGCCTTGTCTTTATGCAAAACCTTCGTAAAGCAGATGATTAAGTTGCCCATCTTTAAGGAGTGTTTGATTTTTTTTTAAATATTTTAATTGATTATATTAGCCTTTGTTTTTTTGAAGTGAGGGACTTAAACTCACAAATAACTAATCAACTAACTCTAACTAATCAAAATTATTCATTTTTATTAGTCTAACTATATAAAATATAGGAGTGTATGTAGTCTATTCCTTTCCTGGAATAATTTTAGAGCCGACGGTCAACCATTTTTTAATATTATGCAAACCAGGGTTGTTTTTTTTTTATATTATACATAGTATTAATATATAATTAATTAATTTTAAAAAATTATTCAACTCACTTCAAATTTTTCTGGATTTTACTTTATCATTTTTAATAATTGTCTATCATTACTTTGCGGCTTTATTATTATTATTTATTTATTTTTTTTTTTAATTGAAATGATAGTTGTAATTATAAATAAAATAATCATAATTTTTACAAATCGACGGATATATTAGAACAATTTAACATAACTATATCGAGTTTCTAAAAGCAGACTTCTGTCATTTTTTTTTGTCGATTACATAGTATAGAAAAATATTTATATTTTGTTACCATGGTAACCATTTCTTCTATCTTTCCTATAAAGTACAAGTGTGCTTCAAAAGATTACAAGAGCGAAATAAGAATATACATTTTAAAGATAAAAATAATTATTTTATGAATTTAAATCAAAACTGTTAGAGCGAATTTCGAGAAAATACGCAAAAAAAAAAAAAACTAAAAAAGCGCTTCAGGATAGTACTAGTACTTTTTGATCGATTTTGTTCAAAAGCTTCTTGTTACGTGTCAGGGTGGTAATTAACTTAAATATCAAATTCCAAACTCCCAACTTTTTTCATTCTTGAGATATTTTGTTCACCGACAGACCACTTTTCTGGACTCTGAGAACCTCAAAACGTGTATTTCCATTAAAATCTCGATGTCGAATTTTTGACATGTAACCAATACTTTCTCTATATATTAACATTAGTATATATTTAAGAGAAAGTAAAATCTACTTTATATACCTAACATGATATAACAGATTTTTACCATTTTTAATTTTTGAAAAGGTTGATTTAAATGTTCCATCTATTGCAATAGTATTGACACTAAAGCCTGGTAGTTAGGCAGCCCAAATGGCACACGCTCACTAAACTTTTTTTCTGATTAAAACATTGAAATAATTTTTAAAAGTTAAAAAAGGTCGCTCGGCCTATTGTCTGCTTTGAGGAAGGTAATTCTCACTCAGACAAGCTGCCATTTTGGCGGCCTAACTACCGGGCTTTAGTCTCACTACTATTGCAATCGATAGTATATATGTCGCAGCGTTTAAGGCCGCAGGCTGAATTTTACTGATCTACCCAATTGATATTCCTTTTGGTGTCACTCACATCCCAACCCCCTTGAAAGTTAATGTCTAACTTAAAGAGTTTTAATAAATTACGTATATTTAACTTCACCGTTGTGATGAAGTATACATCACCTTTAATTATTCCGATCGTGGTTTAATTTTAGAATTTTAAAACTTTTACTATATTATTTTTTTTAACTCTAATAACGATAGAAATTATCCCAAATTTGTTTTTGTTTAATCATTCATTAATAATATTTCACTTCATTCCATTTAGTAATATTATAATTCTATAATGTTGGTATTTTAATTGGCAATAAATAGAAATAACAATGATTTTGGATCAAGGCCTATATTAATTCAATTAAATATAATAATTTTAATTAAAAAAAATTGATTAATACGTATTTACAAATTATTTAATTAGAATATTTTTATTTTAATTAATTATTTCAATTAATAATTAATTACCGGTGTCGAAATTTTTTTAATGTGTTTACTTTACTTTATAATAAAATCTCAATCTCTTTTGCAAAATGTTTTTTTTTCCAAACCAATTAGAGAGGTCGTTGTTAAATCCTCGTTTTCCCTCCGGCTAGATAACAAAAAGAATTTTCTTTAACAAGGAATTCTAAATTTGCCATTTGATTTCTTTTTTTTGTCCCTTCCCCTCCTCCCCCGATTTTTTTTTCTTTTTTCATTCACGTTGACCTGAAAACAATATCGAGAGGTGTGGGGGGGGGAAGGATACTCACGTTCGATTTTCACGGTGATCAGATGGTCTTGCATTCCAGTAGCAATTTCCGAGGACTGGAACGCCTTGCATAGGTACTCGCCTTTGTCGTCCAAACTAACATTCTGGATCAGTAAACCCGAGTTGACATATTTATACTTGGGGTTGGGATCGTCTGAAATAGAAATATCATCATTATTATAAAATGTGCAAAGCTCTTGCTTAGGGTACAGTCAGATCCACAAGTGCCTGAGAGTAGAGCCTTGAGCTTTAGACAACACTTCCTACGGCGTTTTGGTTGCCTAAGCTCAAGGGTGCACTCTTGAGCACATGAGGCCCTTATGGTTCCGACTGTACACTAATATTATAGGTGTGTTTATCATTTGTTCTCATCCAACAAAACCAAGAGTGGATCCAGAAGGGGGGTAATCTGGTGTGACTGATTGCACTGCATTTTTTTTTACTTTCGGTAATTTAAAGGTGCATTCTGTTTACCAGAATATATATAGAAATCAAATTTTGAAGTATTAATTTTTAAAAATAAAATTTTATTCCCAAAAAGAATATTTTTCTCAAATTTCGGAGGGGAAGGGGTAATTATCTCCTTTACCCCCCCCCCCCTGTATCCGTCCTTGAACAACATTCATATAAACATAATGTTGTATAACACAGAAGTAGAGTTGTTCCTTTTGTATAATACTTGAAAATAGAAACGAAAGAGATGTTTTGTTCTTTTGAAAATTTTTTTCCTGTAACCCTCTAAAAACTCCAAACCTTTAATTAAAATAAACATTATAGAGATAATAAATGGAAAAATAATAAGAAGAAAAATTACATAAAAAAAAAAAAAAAAAAAAGGAAAAGTAGAGAACATTTATACACATTTGTTAAAAATGAATTAAATAAACTTCGACTTGAAATTAAAAAAAAATAAATAAATAAATGAATCTTTCATTTCAAAAATAAGTCTCTTAAAAAAAATAACATACACTAGTGAATTGAAATTTTAAATCAAAATTCACATCAAATAATTTTCAATGAATGATTTATTAACTGATTTTCTGGAAAAACGAAGTAAAAATTTATTTATTAAAATTAACCAATTAAAAAACACTAGGTTATAAGTTTTAAAGATCAACATTTTTAATAAATACAAATTGTTTAAATTTTCATAATAATATTCGTTTTGGAATCATTTTTACAACGCTTTTATTAACTTGCTTTCCTGTTTTTCCGACAAATTTGCAAATCGAAATTTCGACCACTTCTACTTAAGCTAGAGCTTTGAAATTTTATACACGTATGTAACTCCCGTGACAATGCAATATTTGATGTGTCTCATCTTTGTAGGTGAATTAATTACAAAATGGCGGCCGATCAAAAAAAGTGGGGGTAAAATATTATAATCAAAATTTCTCCTATTTATAATTAAGTTAGAGTTTTGAGCATTGGCAGAGGTGTTAAATAGATTTTACTCTAAAAAAATGTGCTATTCAAAATTATTAAAAATTCAAAAAATTCAAAATGGCGGCCAATTAATCACATTTCCATTAATCGGTCCGACAAAGTTAGCGATTGAAATTACGACTAGTTCTACTTAACCTAGAGCTTTGAAATTTTATACACATATGTAACTCCCGTGACAATGCAATATTTGATGTGTCTCATCTTTGTAGGTGAATTAATTTCCAAATGGCGGCCGATCAAAAAAAGTGGGGGTAAAACTTTATAATCAAAATTTCTCCTATTTATAATTAATTTAGAGTTTTGAGCATTGACAGAGGTGTTCAATAGACTTTACTCTACAAAATGTGCTATTCGAAATAATTAAAAATTAATTAAATTGAGATTAGCGGCCAATTAATCACATTTCCATTGTTCGGTCCGACAAAGTTAGCAATTGAAATTACGACCAGTTCTACTTAACTTAGAGCTTTGAAATTTTATACACGTATGTAACTCCCGTGACAATGCAATATTTGATGTGTCTCATCTTTGTAGGTGAATTAATTACAAAATGGCGGCCGATCAAAAAAAGTGGGGGGGAAGTTTTATAATCAAAATTTCTCCTATTTATAATTAATTTAGAGTTTCGAGCATTAGCAGAGGTGTTCAATAGACTTTACTCTACAAAATGTGCTATTCAAAATTATTAAAAATTCAAAAAATTCAAAATGGCGGCCAATTAATCAATTTCCATTGTTTGGTCCGACAAAGTTAGCGATCGAAATTACGACCAGTTCTAGTTAATCTAGAACTTTGAAATTTTATACACATATGTAACTCCCGTGACAATGCAATATTTGATGTGTCTCATATTTGTAGGTCAATTAATTTCGGCCTATCACAAAAAAGAGGGGTGAAATTTATAATCAAAAATTTCTCTTCTTTTAAAATACAAATTGTCTTATTGTATCGTGTATATGTATATAACTCATACGTATTAATATTTTATTACAAAAACTAAAAAGAGTTAAATAAAATAATATAAAAAAAAATTTAAAAACAACGCTTTTATAAATGTACTAAAAAGAGAAAAATAATTATGTATAATTTCTTTAAAATTATATTAAAAATTAATATACGTTACTAAAACTAAAAGCGTTGGGCGCGCAAATTAACAACTCTTGCAATTTGCATTGCAGAGGATCAACTAACCTTAATTCACCGATACATGAATCAAAAAAAAAAATAAAATAAAATAATCTAACTAAAACATTTGAGTCACTTCAAACTGTTTTGCCTAACTACCCGCCAAGTCTATGGTATGAAAATGTATTCATAAAACATATAATAGGCCTATTTATACAATTATAATTTGCAAATCCCGCGCCCAACGCTTTTAGTTTTAGTAACGTATATTAATTTTTAATATAATTTTAAAGAAATTATACATAATTATTTTTCTCTTTTTAGTACATTTATAAAAGCGTTGTTTTTAAATTTTTTTTTTATATTATTTTTTTCCCTTTGTATTTTGTTCAAAGGATTTGATCAAAGGCAAAATTTTCAATAAATTTTTGTATCCCTTTTTATATGGATCCCCCATGGGGCTCTCAAATGCAAAATTTTATTAAAATTTTTTTAGATGTAAATATTTTTCTTTTTTTACAACATTTGTTTATCCAAAGAATTTTCTCAAACAAGAATATATATGTGAATTTAAATTCATTGAATACAAGCCTTTTCAGTACAAATATAATTCTTTTTTGTTTTTAATTATTTTTATTATTTTAAAAGTTTACCAAACCAATGTCGATTTCGATTGCATACTGTTTATCTTCATCAGATGGTTTGTACCTGTACTGTTGAAAATAAGCAGTGTACTATAGAAACCAACATCTCCATTTGAAAATATAAATGTATTTAAAAAACTTTGGGAAGGGTGTCCTTCATTACATAAACATTTTTTCAAGGTCATCAATTTTAGTCAATTTTTAAGACACTTTCCGATGAGCTAGAGGTCTGTAACTTATTCTGAGTAATTTCAAATGTCAAATGACAACACATTATATTAAAACTAGACCAAACTAATGTGGTGCCTTTTTTTGAAGCCCTTCGCGAATTAGTCAATTTTAAAAATACTCCCCAATGAGCTTAATCTTTATATTTATGGGTCATTTACCTTTTTTTTTAATAATTCTAATAAAAAGACTAAAAAGTTTAAAATAAGAATTTAATAAAAAAAATTTTTTTAATGCTTTTATTTAAATTGAACTAAAAATAGAAAAATAATTTCATTGTTGTTGCTATAATTGTTGAATATTTATGACTTGAAATAAAGGAGTTCGGAGGGTCTAACAACTTGTAAGAATTGCTTAAGCAATCAATGAGGGCTTCACGTTTATATTTTAAATAAGAAATTCAACAATTTTAACAATAAAAATGAATCTCAATTCATTAATTTTAGTTCAATTTAAATAAAAGCATATTTTTAAAATTTATTTAAATTATATTTTTATTTGTTGGTCAGTGTAATATAAGTCAGGGACGTATATAATGGGGGGGAGAGGGGGACCATCCCCGAAATTTTTCAAAAAGGTTAAATGATATTGGCAACAGGGAAAAATTAAGTAATTTGAGTTATTTATTAAAAAAAAAAATTTTTGTGAAAATTTTTCTTTGGGAGACTCCGGGCTCAGGTTATCCAATATTTTTTTGTATGTTGGGAGGATATTTAAAAAAGAATCGAACCCCCCTCCCCCAAAAAAATTCTATATACGCCCATGTTATAAGTCAGTAAAAAAATATCTTTTATCTAAAAGTTTGTAATATTTTCAAATAGTTAAAAAAATATTCGAATATTTAAAAAGACGAATAATTAAGAATCTCTAATTTAAAGCTCGGTGAACCACTGATTATGAAGTAAGAGCTTTATCTCTTCGCCCGGGGCTTATAGGATTAAAAGAAGGTGGCTGTCAAATTTAATCTAATAATTTATACCGCTCTTTAAAACTTAAAGAAGAAAAAAAATGCCTATTTTTTCCACAATGTTAATTAATATATAATTTTCTCAATTATCGTTTAATTTCATCCCACCCTCTTTCGAATTATTCAAAATGTCAAATCAATAAGGAAAATATTATAAAAAAAAAAAAAAATACAGAAAGTTTTTAAATTTATTTTGGTTAATTAATTATTAAAAGAAAATTTCAACGATAACGTTTATTAATCGTTTGTCAGAGTTTATTAATGAATTGGAATGTGAGCAAAAGCAAATGAAATGCTCTTTTGCAGTATGTTTATCCTATGTGATTAATTTATTCAAGAACAACAACATTAATTAAGGAATCTTGTAAATATATATTATGTAGATTCAGAGGGCGGGGACAAATTCCCACAGTGTAGCTTTTGAGCCTTTTCTAGGCCTTTTTCGATTTTATTTACTATTTACATTTTAAATCGGAAAAATTTCTAACTTTTTCAATAGGACAATATTGCTTTATATTATCTGTGTACTCACTTTTTATTTATTTAATAGAAAATTTTAAACTTTTTTTTTTATTTATTCTTTTTTTTTTTTTTTTTTTTTTTTGAATTTGTTACCGATTTTCTATCTCTAGTATTATTTGAAAATGAAACGGCAAAAAA
Source organism: Euborellia annulipes (assembly GCA_023213315.1). Lineage (NCBI taxonomy): Eukaryota > Metazoa > Arthropoda > Insecta > Dermaptera > Anisolabididae > Euborellia > Euborellia annulipes. The sequence goes on from JAKCPI010015936.1 coordinate 155,070, forward strand.
AAGATTGAGTTTTCGTAAATTATTAAAGGGGTCGTCCATATATTACATAACACGTTAGGGGGGGGAGTGGTCTGGCCAAAACGTTACTAATTGTGACATAAGGGGCCCGGGGGTTTCTCTAAGCGTGACATAACAATTCAAAGTTGAATTTATAAATTTTTTTGAATTTGAAAAGATGGGATGATGGCAGTGGCGTAGCGAGGGGGGTGCAAGGGGGTCAACATGCCCCGGGCGCTACTCACAAAGGGGCGTCAAATGGTCCGCAAAACAAAAAATTGCTGGATAATTTTTATTTTTATTATAAATGATTTCTAGATGATAACATACATTTCAAAATCTAGTCTTGTTTTCTCAACTACATTTTTTATCTCAAATTTAAAGCCTAGCTTGTGCCTATGACTTAATTTATTTTACTTTATTTATTTATTAATTTGCGAGTATATTTTACATATAATATTATATGGTTATCGAATGGGGGTGGGGAGCGCTAAAAAGGTATGTTGCCCCGGGCGCGAGTTAAGCTCACTACGCCACTGGATGATGGCATGCTAAAAAAAAAAAGGTCAAATGAATGATTTTTGCAAGAGGTAATGAGTGATTCCCTACGAGGGAAAATTTACTAAAAAAAAGGTAAAATAATATGAATTTTATATACGAAATTTTAAGAAAAAGTTTAAAACAAGTTTCGGTTTCGGGGGGGGGGGTAGTTCTATGTTGTGACATAATATTTGTGGAGGGTTTGTTTGTATGTGACTAACTGTGACAGGGGGAGGACTAGAATATTGTCAAAAAAAGGGGGGGGAGTAGATAATTAATTTTAATATAAAATTTTAAAAATTAATACTTAAGGGGCGCGTCTCGAAAAGTCGTTAGAAAGCTTTTGACTACCGAGTTCCTCTAGGCGGCAAGAGATGGCGTTTGTTTTTTCCATAGGAACACATGGGATAAATTCCATTTCATTCTAGACTTTCCAGCAGCGGCGTAACCAGCCTTTGAGGGCGGGGGGGCGAAGCTTAACTAGGGCGCCGATTTTCCAGGGGCTCCGCCCCTGGACCCCCTTGCTCGCCTTCGGCGAGCAATTGCCCGCCTTCGGCGGGCAAATTTCTTGCATCCTGTAATTTCCTCAGCGAATTTGTTTATATTTACATGTTTTTTAATGACACCTGTATGATTTTGTTTTGATTTTTTCTTTGCTTTTACGAAAAATGTCGTTTTCTTCTGTGATTATTTCAAAAACTATTCAGTTTTCGGAAAAAATATCAAAGAATAAAAACTTTTTAAAGTTGAGTATTTTATAATAATATAACAAAGAAATTGAAAATTTCGAAATTTTTGAAAAAACTTATTAGGTAAAGTACTACTTCCAAGTGACGTATTTACTCCAAAAGTTGATAGAAATCTACAATTTTAGTGTAAGGAGCATATACCAAATTTCATCGATCTAGCTGGTTTGGTTTTAAGCAATCGTGTTCACACACACACCCAGACGTAATTCCAAAAGAATATACGAGAAATTCTCGGGGAAGTCATTCCCCATATTTTTTTTTTAACACACACTTTTTCCCACTCACACTCAGACACACACATGCACACAGTCTTTTCGGCAACTTAGGCCATATAAGACTTTGACTTTGACATTTGGTATCCAAATGGCTTAAATAAAATCATCGGACTGCCTGGGATCCGAGCCCCCGATTAGAGCCCTGCACGGGTACAGGTTGGTCCGTAGGCCCGTTACCCGCCTGGCCCGCGGACCGGGCTGGGCGGGCTTTAGAGGCCATGGAAAAATTACGGGCAGGTACGGGCGGGTAGCAAGTCTAAATAAAAGGGTTCGGGCGGACGGGCATGCAAATAAAATTTTATTTAAAAATTGCTAGACATTCTTTCATTCATTCACTAAATCTCGGGCGGGAATGGGCGGGTTTGAAAAAATTCCGGGCGGGCTCGGGCGGGCCTGAAGAATGGTAAAAGCCCTTTCATTTTGAGAAAATCGAAAAAAACTGAAAAACTACATCAGTAAAATACTAGTACTTTTTGGCCGATTTTGATTAAAAGCTTATTTTCATGGTCCCGGGGGGTGTTTAACTTAAATATAACATTTGAGGCTCATAGCTCAATTCCTTTATGCTTAAAAAAATTTTGAATTCCAAAAAATTAAATATTAAGGCTTATACGAATCCTGAGTAAATCTCCACAGCCTTAAAACATCAAATTAAGGCTTATATATTGCAAAATAAAAAAAAATTTTAATTATAAAGCCTCTATATACGTTATTTATTATTTTTGGAATTAAATTCATTTAAAATAGTAGAATTCAAGTTGTAATATAATTTTAAAAGAAAACAATCAATTTTTTAAGACATTCGATGAAAAAAATATGATAAAATCACATTCGCTGGGCTATATTTTAGAAGCCGTAGGGCGCCTATGTCGGTTTCGGGGGTGCCAAGGGCTCGATGCGCCTGGGGCGGGGGGCTCGCGCCCCCCTCGCCCCTGGTTACGCCACTGCTTTCCAGCTAATTAATTAAGGGTAGAAAATTAATTATTTTTTAACACAATGATTACTAATTTAATTATCTACAACTTATAAAGCTCCTTTTTTTAAAATATCATTTATTTAATGAGATTAATCTAAAAAAAAATTTATTTTTTTCGAAAATCAAAAAAAGGGCTTCTATAAGTTGTAGATATTTTAAATAGCTTTAATTTAAAAAAAATTTGAGGCCGATAGCTTCAAAATTGTGGCCGCTGGAAAGTCCCAAAATTAGCACCCCGAGACGCGCACCTTAAAAATTTTTTTTATTTTTTGGAATGGGTGCATAAAATCCGAAGACCTATAATGACCAGTGGTTACATACAGGCAGGAAGAATATAGTTTAAAAAAAATAATAAATTTGTACCATGTATATATATTTTGGAAAACAAGTACAGAATGCAACTTTAAATTACCGAAAGTGTGCGGCTAGTCCCACCAGATTACTCCGCCGCAGAGTAGGGTGGTCCAGGGGGTACGTCGCCCGTTAAGCGAGTCATTATTTTACAATTTGTTTTACTCGTTATGCAAATAGTCGTTAAGCGAGGTTCTACTGTATTAATAATTAATACTACATAAAGAATCGATATGACATCCTTTGAATATCATTTAAGTGATACTATAGGCCTACGTTAGTCTTGAATGATTTTATAATTTTTTTTTTTTATAATTTTCTTTAATAAAGTATTTTATAAAGAGAGAATTTTTTTTTATTTATGGTGAAATGTTTTTTCTTACAAGAATTGAGGCTTTTTAAAGGTTTTAAGCCTTTAATGGAGGCTTTCCCTCTCTCACTCCATCTTAAAAAAAAAAAAAAAATTATCTTCACTGAATTTTCCACTTCTAAAAAGACCCTGACCTTGTGGGACTTATAAGCGAAACATTTCATGTTTACGTTCATGTAATAAATTCCATTCAAATTTAATAATATTTTTCTGTTTACTGTGATTATTATATTATTATATCCCGATGAGCAGCTTATGCCCATTTCCACCATCTTATATCTTAAGCTCGCCTTGACCATAACCTAAAAAGCGAAATTTTGCATTTTACCTATTCAACTATAGAATATATTTTTTGAAATAAATATATCTTATTGATATTAGGCCTATTTATGCGATGGAGACACAAATAAAGAATCTTAAGACTCTATTTCAATCAGTCGTATGCGTGCTCTCTTTTTTTTCAACTGCTGCGTAGCTCCTCCCACAGCCCTTAGTCGTATAACCAGAAAGCTGCCTCTCAGAGCTACTAACTATCTCTCTAATTTCCAAGCCAACTTGTGAATTTTGTGTTCCCATATTGAAGAAATTTGTTTATAATTAATTTTCCAAAATATTTAAGAGATTCAGATTATTACTACTTTACTCCCTGGTCCATGTACTATATGTGTACTTAATTTCAAATAATTTCATTGAATATTGTGCATTTCTAAAACATATACATACATACCTTTTTCACTTTTTCCCTTTGCATATATATATATATAGATTATCAAATTTTCTGATTAAAAAAAAATATTAATAATATTCTTAGTATTTAAATATTATTTAAATTAAAAAAGATATTTTTTTTTGAATCACCTTTCCCGATTTGTATGTGACTGGGATTGGACCAATTCCTTGGAAAAGCCTTGGTAAGCCTTAGAAGACGGGGCTAACTGGGATTTGTTGGGACTCATATATCTCTGAACGTAAATCATGCCACTGACCTTCTTTTAGAGGCTTTCCTTTGACATGCCAAGCAATTTGAGGGTCGGGGTCACCCTCTACATTGCAGGTGACCAGGCCATTTTGGTGTTCTCGGAGTCTCTGCACCTGCGGAGTTGCCGGGAAGGTAATTGGGCCTAGAACAAACCACACACAATACAATAATAGAAGATGAATATGAGTTGGTAACTAATATAATTAAATATTTATTAATTCATATGTCCGAAAAATAAGGGTGTGTCGCCGGGAGTTGAACCACGGATCCACCAATTTGTACTTGTGTGCCCTTATCACTAGACCACAGTACTGCATTCGGGTATATGAATTCATTTAGAAAGCAATTTTGGTAACTAAGATTAAGGGGGTTATGTTTGTATCTAAATCGGTTAACAATTCTGATAGGGCCTGGGCATCGGGGGGGGGGGGGGTGGGGGGGGGGGCGGGGTAGGGCTGTGCAAAATAATCGATTAATCAATTATGAAAAAGATGAAAAAGACACGGTTTTTTAAAGGGGGGGAATTAATTAAAAAAAGGTACAATGAAATAGATTTCATAGATTATGGAAAAATAATCGATTATGAAAAAAAGATTGATTATTTATCATAATCGATTATTTTTTCATAATCGTTTATCGATTATTTTTCATAATCCAGGCCCTCTTATATCCCATAATCGATTATGAAAAAGACCCGCTTATGTAAGCGGGGAAAATTTAATAAAAAAAGGTCGAATGAAATAGATTTCATCGATTATGGAAAAATGATCGATTATTTACCATAATCGATTATTTTTTTCCCCTAGTGAGACTAACAGGCGTCATTTTATTAAAAAGAAAACAATATAAATTTTTTATTTTAATTTAATTAAATTGAATTTTTGATATTTTTATATTTTAAAATTATAATAATGAACCAAATGACCAACTCTCTAATAGACTTTTTGATTAATTGGTTTAGTGTGAAACCACCGATACTCAGTTGATAATTTATAATGAGATTTAGCAACTATGAATGCTTGGAGCTCTGGAAGAGCAAATAACCAAAAAGTCAGCCGTGTAAGTTACTTTAGTTTTTCACTTTGTTAGTAACTTGCAAGGCTAACTGCATATAAGGGGTAGTGAGTTTTATTGGTGTAGGTCGTGGGGCAATGGACAGCAGCTCGCCTATGCCCCGGAAAGGCTGGAGATCTTGGGTTCGATTCTGGGGGCCATGGGATATTTGGCCTCGCCAATAAATACACTCACAGCTTTGTTAGAAATTGATTAAAATTCATGAATCAATTATTTTTTTTTAGATGCTCTTTAAAATGTATATTTTCCTTTTGCTCTCAAAATTTTTTTGAAACACACTTTACTCTTGTACTTCATAGGAAAGATAAGAGAAAGGGTTGTCATGGTAAAAAAAATATTTTTCTATTTATTATTTTTATATCTTGAATTCTAATATGACTAGTGCCGGAAACTAAAAAATCTGGTATGACAAACACAGAACACAACTTTTGCTTACCGAAGATAAGAGAAAATTGTTTTTGTGCAATCAATCACTCCACATTTTTAAATTTATTTTTGGTATTTTTTAAAGTTGGAAATTTTCTCAGGTATTTTTTTTTTTAATTTTCTTCAACAATCTTATTACAATATAATTAAAATCTTATTATTATCGATCTATTTATAAATTCGACCTTCTGAAAATAATTTGATTCTAGTAGCTCAAAATAGTAATAATTGAAAGGATATAATCATATCAAATACAAACAGATGAATATTCAGGATAAATAGCTATTAATATTTATGAAATCCATTTCTTACAAAAACATAAACCAAAATTACAAAATAAAATTTAACTGTTTTATTTATCTATTTTAGAATTTCTATTTAATGTGTGTTGTATTTTATTTTTGGCTTAATATATTTAGAATGTCATCATATGACCTTTTAAAAACTCCCCAGGCTTTTCTATAATGAATATTACTTATTCTTTATTTTTTTTTTTTTCAATCTTCTTTAATCTACTTGTTGAACTAACGAGACAAGAAGACATTATTGAATGGGCAAAAAAATTTTGTAAAATAGAGGCAGGACCGGATTAAAAAAAAGGATGATGGGGGAGTGAGTAAAGTGGAGTTTCAATACAAAAAAAAAATGAATAGCGCCAGCATATAATTGATAATAATAAAAAGAAGACTATTTTTGAAAAAATTTCACAATTCTAATGTTATCATATCTAGCAACCGGTTGGTTTACCTTACAACACAAGAAAGAAAATGATTTATTAAAGCTTTTGTGGTTTATATTATTATATTATTATTATGGGAGTTTTTATTTATAGACCACATTTGTATTAATTATTTATTAAAAATATATAAATACTGTACAACGTTTCGACTGCTTATTCTGTAGTCGTTTTCACGTACTGTGCACTTACTTAAACTCGAGTGAACTAAACTCTAAGGGACATTTTATATGCATTTACGTTAGCGCCATCTTCAGTCATTCCCATGAATTTAGACATAACCATCAGCTCCATCTACACTCATTTCCACGAAGTTAGACAGAATCATGAAAGCAAGTGTTTACATAAATAGCATGATGTTACACCAAGTTTTTTGAATTAGATTTTTTAACAACATAATATTTTGTACCATCTTTGTTAAAAAATCAAATTCAAAATACTTATTGTATCAGGATTTTTATGTAAACACTTGGATTGATGATTGTGTCTACTTTCGTGTGAATGAGTCTAGATAATTGTGACTAACTTCATTGAATGACTGTAGATGGCTCTGATCCCTTAGAGGTTAGTTCACCTGAGTTGAAGCAAGTTTACCTGAAAACGATTGCAGAATATGCAGTCGAAACGGTTTACAGTATTTATATCTTTAATAAATAATTAATACAAATGTGGTCTATAATTAAAAACTCCCATAATAATAAAGAAAATGATCCTCTCGAAATACAATATTTACATAACAATTAAAAAAAACATGGCTGCTCTTATTATTCTAATTATTCTACCATATAATATTTTTTATAATCCCATAATTCTAATTATTAATAGAATAGACAGTGAAAATAATAAGATTCTATCTGAGGCGCATTTAAACAAATTAAAGTAACGAAGTTATTTTATTTCTAAATGTAATGTTTTAACAAAAATTTATCACAGGAATATCTAATAAAGTGTAAATTAATTTAAATTGAATTTTAAAAATATATACGTATACGAGTTAAACGTTAAAGATTCGTTAGTCATAATAACAAAAAAAAAATTCAATTATTTATTTCAAAATGAATAATTAGATTGTGCAAAACAAAAAAATTGTAAATTACAATAATTTCACGACTAAAACAAACAGAGCCATAATATTATTTTTTTATTAGTTTTTTTACTTTTTTTTTTTTAACCATTCAACATGATATAAATTTTTTTCTATTGTCCTAAAAGAGTAACTATGCAAAATTTGCTCGTTAAATTATGTATAAATGACTAGTCAGCAGTCAATTCCCAGCCAGATTTCAGTTTTAATATATAAGATATAAAAGTGCGTGGAGTATAAAAAATATAATTTTTTTTTTTTTTTTTTTTGCAGACTTTGCATAGAGGATCATCGCGTTTAATACGTCTGTACTCCAATTGGGTAAGTTATTTTCTCCAATTTATTTTAATAAAATTCCTCTCTTAAAAAATTGGGATAGCATTTTGAAGAAAAGAAAAAAAAATTAAAATTTTACTTTATTTACCTTTTATTATATAACGTTAACTGCCTCTAAAAATTTTCAAATCATTTTGAGAAATTTTCCGATGAGTTATTTTAAAAAATTTTTTAATAAAACTAACATTAAATGCTGTATTTATTTAGCCAAGTAAAATGAAGGTAGAGAATTTAAATGATACATCTAACAAAATCCTTTAAATATCTAAAATAGGCTATATTGTTTAAACTATTAAATGTAGACTATATATATTTTTTTTATTATAATAATAATCGGGCGAACTTTTCAATACATTGAAAAGCAACACCATCAAATTTTTTGTACTTTATACATGTGTATATATATAGAGAAAGTATGGGATTCTGTCAAAAATCCGATGCCAAGATTTTGATGGATATACACGTTTTGAGGTCCTCTGATTCCAAAAAAGTAGCAACATGGTCTGTCTGTCCATGTGTCTGTGAACAAAATATCTCAAGAACGAAAAGAGCTAGGAGGTTGAAATTTTATATATAAGTTAGGTACCCCTAAGGGACGTAACACCGATGCTTTTGAACAAAATCGGCCAAAGAATACTAGTATTTTACTGATGTACTTTTTCAGAATTTCTCGATTTTTGTTGAGGGTTTTTGTCATCTAAATTACAATGGAGAATGAAAAAACCCAAAAAAGTAAAGCCGAGAATTCCCTAGTTGTTTTGAATTTTTTTCTAAAAATAAAAGAACCGAAGGTCGAGACCCCTGCAAGTTGTTAAAAAAAAAAACGATTCTTACCTTATTCTGACCTCTCCTCATCATCCTTCTCGCAATCAAACCAAGATCCATACAAGATTTCAATACTTGCAATTTTCCATCCATTCCAGATTCATGCTTTCGATAGATATCGGTCAAAAAAAAGGAGATCAATTCTCTCACTCATTGTGGAACTTAGATAAATGATAATAAAAGCAAATGCTAGACAAAAATGGGAATTCCAGACAGCAAAAATGGCAAAATGGCCAAAAAAAACTTAATAAAAAAAGCACAACACAAAATAATAACTCGCCCAGGAGATGAATGTAAAAATATATCTTAGAGGCCGGGGAGATGAATATTTATATATATATAGTGAGATTTATATTAAATGGCTTCTTATAAAAATGAAATAGTGAGAACGAATCATAAAAAGAAGAACGAAAGAATCACGAATGAATCACCTCAGCGCCCTCTAGGTGGCCTGGCACTTTATTCTAAAGATTAGCCTATTTCCCATATTTATAAATTTTACTTCTTGAATTTTAATATATAGGCGGAATCTAAATATATCTCGACACAAAAAATGGCAGGCTAGTCTAACAGCCGGCATTATCAGATCACTCATAAGCCTATATCTATATATTTTTATGCTGTTATAATATATAATATAATATTTATTAACTATTCATTATTAAAAGATCAACAAATTAAACTAATACATGATATTAAATATAACCCTACCATCTTGCCATCTGTTGGCAAATTTTCGTAATAGTTGAGCTTTTTGGCTAAATTTTTAAGACACCTAGTGCCATCTTTTCGGCAAAAAATGCTAACAGCTTTGCTGCCCCAAGCGCCTTAATTAAATATATTAAGAAATGATAATAAAAATATATTGTTTAAAATAATGGAAAATGACAGACATGACAATCTAATTGACAAGTTTTCTGATTGACTTGAGTAGGCGAGATCTCTTATAAATAATAAACGAACAAATTTTCCTTTAACCCAACGTTCCCAGACATTTAGATCACTCAGTAGATTACTTAACAAACCAAAGATCGCGTTCTTTTAGATTTAAACTCGATTAGTAAGAGCCTAAAATATAGGCATCCATTCTAACAGCTCTACGCTGGGCTTAAATACATTTCAGGCGTTACAAAGAAAAAAAAAATTCCTTTGATTTAAAACTTTCCCAAAGTGTGCTAATTTAAAAAGAATATAAAGAAATCTTTTAAAGTTCTTTTAATAAAAGAGAATTTGTTTTAATTTCAAAAATCTCCTTCAAATAATTGTTCAAGTTTCATCGTATAAAAATTATTAATAATTAAAAATAAATTATAACTATAGTAATAAAGGTAAAAAAAGGGGATGTATATATATATGTACGGTATATGTAATAAAGAGAAAGAAGTATTATAACTACGTGTATAATAATAAAGGTAAAAATTAATAAAGATGAATATAAAATTTCAGAAAGTAGTTTTAATTTTAGAAATTAAATATTAAGCTTAGTTTTCTTTTTGTAGCTATAAAGATTTTATCTATCTCTCTGTTAATATACTTTAAAAACCATCTTTAAATAAATTTTGTAAATTCACATTCATTTAATAAATTGTAAGTCATTTTGTCTAAAGAAAAAATAAATGACCTATCAAGTAATAATCTTAATCTCCTTAAAAGTCTTTAATTTTAATCGCTTGATCATTAATTGAAGGTTTTTGGATTAAATTTAAACTAGTAGCCGTTGGATCTAGTTGTAACATGATTTAATTAAGTAAATTAAAACTAAAAACACAAGGCGATATGTTTCAATATATTATTTATTGGTATAAACACTTCAGAAGTTTCTAAATAAGTGTTTATATTAATAAATAATTTATTGAAACATATTACCTTTATCTATATATATATATATGGATGGATTCATATAAAAAATTCTGTCGATATTTTGATGGAAATACACGTTTTGAGTCCAAAAAAGTGAGTTTTTTGTATGAAGGAAATGAGCTACTAGGCTGAAATTTTATATTTAAGTTAGATACCTCACCTCGGAATGAAAATAAGCTTTTGACCAAAATCGGCCAAAAAGTACTAGTACTTTACTGATGAATTTTTTTAGTTTTTTTCAATTTTTTCGACATTCGCTTCTAACGATTTTGATTAAAATTCATAAATCAATTATTTTTTAGATGCTCTTTAAAATATATATTTTCATTTTAGACTCAAAATTGTTTCAAGTACACTTTACTCCTGTACTTCATAGGAGAGATAGGAGAAATGATTGCCAATAAATATTTTTCTGTTTATAAATTCAAATGTACCGTACTGTCGGAAACTAAATATATATCGACACGAAAAATCTGGTGTGACAAGCACAGAACAAACTTTCAGAAGAAAAACTTGTGCTGTGCGACGACTAGTCACACCAGAATTTTATCCACGTTTTTGGATTAATAAAAAAAAAAATAATAATTTAATCAAAACCCAATTTGTTTGTTGTTGTCATACCCCTACTATTATAAAACAAAAAATTTAATTTAAATTAAGAAAATTATTCTTTTTAATTAATTAATTAAAATTTTTACTCTCTTAATTACATTTTTTTAACAAAAAAAAAAAAGAGACTTCATTATTATTATTACATTTTAGGACGCGTAAAGAAACTGGAGGTCATTCACGTTCCATTAGAAAAATACCCCTTGCTAACCTCCTACCCGTCTTAAATGCATATTTCAGCATTTGTAATTGCCTATTTTTCTTTTATACTACATATCAATCCGGACTATAATAATAGCGGTGTGTTAGTCAGTCTGTCACTCCTCATCCGATGGGAATTTTGAAATTAAATTTTGTATTCTTGCAGAGGACATTAGTCAAAGTCTAAGAAAAATAGTCTGCTCCTCAAATCCCCTTTGGGAGATGTTGAAAAAATTCAAGTGCCGCTCTTGAAAATGTTTATTCTCATTTTGCCCTGAAAATTGTTTGAAGTACACTTTACTGATGTAGAATTTTAGATTTTTCAAATTCATTTTCCGGCTCTTCCTTTCATAGAGCCAATATTAAATCCTTATAGGGATTTGCATGTTAATTTCGATATATCCCTTTGGAACTTTTTACACATTTATTATATAGTTATTTTTTACATGCTCTTTAAAATCTATATTCTCATTTTGACCTTGATATCTTTTGAAGCACACTTTATTCTTGTACTTCAAGGGAAGATTTCAGATTATTCAAATTCATTTTCCGGCTCTTCCTTCCAAAGAGCCAATGTTAAATCCCTATGGAAGTTTACTACTTATTTTAGCCGAATCTTCAGGCAGGTATTATAAAAAATTATTAAAAACAATTTTCTATTTTCGGGATTTTATTGACAGCACCAGTCATCTGTCAATAAAATCCTGAAAATAGAAAATTGTTTTTAATAATTTTTTATTATACCTGCCTGAAGATCCGGCTAAAATAAGTAGTAAACTTCTGACATATGTTTCTTATTGTCTTTAACGATTTTGATTAAGATTCATAAATCAACTATTTTTTAGATGCTCTTTCAAAATTATATCAATAAAATTTTCCTTGAAAATTGTTTTAAGTATACTTTACTGATGTATTTCAGATTTTTCCAAGGTCCCCCTTGAAACTTTTTACACAAATATTTTTCAATCCTTATAAAATTTTGTATTTATTTAGGATTCTATATTGTGTATAAAATATCCAAATATGAGATTAAAATTTTGAAAAATAACCATAGTTTATTTCAAGCAGTCAACATATAAAATGCAAGTTTGGAACTAAGGTGCTATGGGAAACTAAATATATCTCGACACAAAAAAACCTGGTGTGACCAGCAAGGTACTTAACTTTTGATTACCGAATGTAGGTGTGCGACCAGTCACACCAGAATTTTTTGTTAAAGAAATTCATTGTCAGATTTTTTTTCTTTAGATATTTGAATGTTTGAAATTTGTTTGGTTTTGAGATTAAATTCACTCATCTTCAACAAAAATAATCAACCTAATTTTTTTAAGTGAAAACAAAAACGATTCTCTTTTTGCATAGTTAAAAAAAAAAAATATTTTTCCAAAAATCCCTTTAACGATATTCTCCGAGCCCTTGTTTAAATGTATTTGTGGATACATTTTAAAATATATAAACAGTTTTTTTTACAATTCGCAATTTGCATAAAATAATCACGTGCTTAGTACAAAAAAAAAAAAAAAGACAAGCGAACATCCCGTAAAATAGGCAAAAACATCAACATAGATTAACGATTGTAAGGTTGCCTATTAAACAGACAAAAACATCGTTTGATTGTCTGAAAAAAAAAACCCCGAGGCCCTCCCATCGTTATATATTCATTATTATATAACCAGAGCGTGTTTACATAAACACATTATTATCCAAATTTTTTGATAGAATGTCAAACCATCATCAGATATTTATTTTGCCAGGTAAAATGAGGATAGATGATTTAAATTATTCATCTACCACAATCCTTTAAGTATCTAAAATATATTGAATTTAATAAGAATAATAAAAAGTTTAGAAACTCGCTTTAGATTCTAATTAATTAAGCTTAAAGAAAGAAAAATCAAAAAGTAAATTTATTTTAAAAAAAAATCATTGTGTGGTTTTATGAAATCGCGATGCAAGTGAAACTTTTTTCGGATCGTAGGCGTTTAACTGAAAACTTTTAGAAAATTATTCAATTAAGGGTATTAAAATCGTGTTTTTAATCTTAACTTATAATTGGAAAATGGGAAATCAATAGACGCATGTTAAAAACTGAGAACAATATTTATTTAGTAATTGAAGATTTTAATCATTTTAAATTATTAAAGTGAAACTTTGATCCTCTCAAATTTTTTGACTCTTCTATCAGCATGTCGCGTTACAAGCCGTGACGTCAGGGCCGTGACGCTACAAGTCATGACGTCACAATCCGTGACGACAAAAATAAGAAAGTTGAAATTTAATATATATGACGAATTATAAAAAATAATTGTAAGATTTAATTATTCAATTTTTAAAATAATTCAAAAAGTTTCACTTGCCTCGTGGTTTCATAAAACCACACAATGTTTGTTTTTTTAAAAATTATATTTTATCAATTTAAAAATTGAATAATTAAATCTCACAATTATTTTTTTATAATTCGTCATATATATTAAATTTCAACTTTACTATATTTGTCGTCAAGGCTTGTGACGTCATAACTTGTAGCGTCACGGCCTTTGACGTCACGGCTTGTAACGCGACATGCTGATAGAAGAGCGAAAAAATATGAGACCATCAAATAAAAGTTCCACTTTAAAAAAAAAAAAAATCGGTTTAAATATTTTTGCTGACAGGAAGGGATCTAAAATAAAACAGCCAAAAATTTGCTTACTTAATATTTAAATGGCCCGTAAGTTGAAACAAAAGCTATTTATGAAACGGATAGTATATTCTTGATGAAGTTCTCCATTTTTCGTTATTTGTATGAAGTTATGGGAATAATTAAAATAATAACAAATTTTTAAAAAATTATTTAATCTCGACTATCGATTTCGGCACGATGTACCATCATCAGGTCGGCTAAAAATGTATATATTATTTTCTTTCTTTTTCAATCGCTATTAAGAATAATTAATTTTTTGTGTCTAAAATTTGTGGATTAAAATTGTTCCAGACCTTAAATGTATTTTTTACTTTTTTCATTCTATGAAATTTTATCATACCATTAGACATCCCTATCACTGTTTTGCTCTTTTGTTAAATATGAGAAACAAATGTTATAACAGATAGACAGACACCTGGGATATGATGGGCTATATCCATTCTTTAAAGGCGATAGCTTACAGTATATCCTTCAACTTTTTATATTTTAATTCAATAAAGAGCAAAAATAAAAAACAAACTGATTGGCTTTATTAAAATGAACCAACAAACAAATCTAATCAAAAATAACTTTAATGCAATTATTTAACGGTATACTAAATATTTTATTTATCATTGGTAAATTGAAATTAAAAGATTGATCTCTCATGAAAAAAGATTTTAAATTTTATTATAAATTTAAAAAAAGCCACCATATATAGTATACAATAGAGAAGTAAAATTTCTACATTTATGATAGGGAATTGGTTAAAATAATTTTAATTGAGAAGACCATCTATTGATTGGTTGTCGAGGTGTTGAGTTTAGTCGCTTTTTTATTATTCCCTGATGGGGTTATTTCACAAGGAAGTCTAAATCTCTCAGCACATGAGCCTCTATTTCTTCAATAACACAATCGAAGAAGGAATACAGCGTTTCGTAACACTTTGAGTGTCATGAATCGAACTTGTTCTCAAAGAAGCTTCACTTCAAAAATTTTTAAATAACATCCCATACATTTTTTTTTTATTTTAAATCAAATGGCCTCGAACAATTCTCTGAAAGTTTTATAAGCAAAATTTATTTTTCTTACCATTAGAGCTCTACAAACCCAGTAAAATAAATATAATTGACATAACTCAGATAATTCGTAATCAATCATATTTTATATATATTTATACATTAGGGTGTTTCATTTGAAAGAACATTTTTTTATTTTCGCGGACACACTGAAATATTGTTCCAAACATCGAAAAAAAAATTTGCCTCGAAGTTTTAGCCCTTAATTTTAATATTAAGTACTTTCTCTCGATCGTTGAATTTTTCTCATTGAAATAACATGAAAATCATTTTCAAATTACTCAGTTCGATTTTATGATTTTTCACTGCGATTAATCGCAATCTGTAGTGTATTAGACACTCTTTAAAATGTCCCGTATTGTTTTATTGTTACTTAAACCGTTTCATCGGTGCCGGCCTCTAAAGTCCTATTTACATGAAATTGTCATATTTTCTGTTATTAACAAAACGGCTGAAGATACAATAAAAAACATAAGAAAAAACTTGCACAAAATTACATTTTCTACAAAAAATCTCCTATGAAATATTTAGCTCAAGTGCGTTATTCATAAAATATACTCAGTTTAATATATTGAGAATTGAAAAATTCATCTTTTCTAACAAAGCTGTGAGTGTTATTTATTGGTGAGGTACAATAAAAGTTGAAATTTAATGAATTTTTCAATTCTCAATATATTAAACTGAATATATTTTGTGAAATATAAAATTTCATGATTTTTAAACATCATTTGATTCAACAATTGTTAATAAACACGTGCGGAATTTTTTTTTAAATAGTTCTACTTTACTGTTGACATTACTAAAATTAATTAAATTTAGATTATATAACATTTTAAATAGACTTTAATCTATTTCTTTTGATGCCGTTACAGAAAGTTAATTAAAAAGTCTAGACACGGGCATTTTATTTTAAATAAATAAGCACAAGATAATTAAGAAAAATTATAATTAATTAATGTTCAAACTAATATCACATACCCAAAAAGTTTAGAACTCTAAAAAAAAGTGTCTCAAAAGCATTCGAATTAGACACCTACCACTTAAAACTCTTAATTTTATTTCAGATAGAAATAAATCACAAAATTTTAAATATAACATTAGAAATTATTTTAATTATTAAGGGTAGATAAAGGGTAATTAATATTAGAGCGCTCATCTTAACGTAATTAATATTCTTATATGATAAAAAATACGAATATTTTTTCTCATTAAATTTATCTTCTTTCGAATATTAAATTGATTATTAATTAAATATCTTATAAATGTCTCGAGGGGGGGGGGGGATAAAAATGGAAGAAGGGGGAAGGTATTCGAGTTATTAAAAAAATCATTCACCAGGTCATTTACATATTAAAAATTTTTAATTTAAACAGCATATATTTTTGTTAATCCAAATTAGTTATTTTCACAGGACTAGATTAAGCCTCTACAATATACAAGTTGTCGCATGTTTTTGCCGATAAGATGACGTTAGGGGTCTTAAAGATTTAGCCATAAAGCCCAATTTACGAAAATATTACGAAAATTTGCCTCATGATGGTAGGGCTATGTTTAATCTCATGTATTTGTTTAATTTTCGTTGATCTTATAATAATGAATAGTTTATAAATATTATTATATATTATAAATCATTTATAATAGCATAAAAATATATAAATATAGTCTTATAAGTGACCTGATAATACCGGCTGCTAGACTAGCCTGCCATCTTTTGCAAGAGTGCTGAACTATTTGGCCGTTAATTTTACTTTCTCTTTCCCTATTTCTTTCCCTGCATTTATATCGCTCTATTTCCCTATATATGTGTCTGGTCTGAACACTATAACTTAAAAATGCAACGAGTTAAATCGATGAAATTTTGTATGCTATTCTTTATGCTAAAATTGTAGATCTGTATCAACTTCCAAAAATGACACAACACGTATATCTGGTGTCAATAAATTATAAGTACTTTTTTCCTATTCAGAGTGTGTATGAGAGAGAGAACCTTTTGAAAATTAATTTCGCTGGGTGAATCGGTGACTAATTTGGTTATCCGAGTGAATGTGTTCTTTGACCGATTGCCTTTGCCATTTGCCCTTTTAATCGTTAAGGTAGGGACTTGAGGCGTTTTAGTTGCTTCCTCTCTCTCTCTCTCTCTTGGGTTCGTTTGAGGTCCAAATTAATAGACTCGCCGCCGAGATGGTTTCTAATCGATTGCTTAAATTGAGCTTACAAGAACAGCCACACGTACACACATACCCACAAAAGGGGGTTTCTGAATCTTGGGATGAAACTATGTTTTTAATGGCTGGCTTTAATAAATAGAGATGAGGTTACTTACGAAGAACGATGAGCTGAAATTGGGCGGTATGTTGTTCCCCATTGGATTTCGACGAACACGAGTAATTGCCCTTATCATCCCTATCGATGTTCTCGAAGACAAGGGCCTTGGAACGGGTAAAATTCTTCTCCGACCGGATTTCTTCCATATGTACCCTGTAAAAGTAATCGAATTGATTTATCACTATCATACCGCTGGCAATAAAATTTTTACAATGTTTATATGTTGTTTATCATTAATTTAATTGGATATATATATTTAAATAAATGACTATTAAATTTGTAGTTTATTAAATACCATAAATATATAATTACTAGACGCCAAGCCCGACTATTAATCTTTGAATGACTTCTTAAGATGCTCTCTATATATATATATATATATATATATATATACAGATTAACAAAAAACTAAAAAAAATAAAGAGAAATTAGAGTCGGTTCAAATTCATATACAGTAGAGTCTTGGCAATCCGGCCTAAACAGGACCGGCCTTATGTCGGATTCTGAAAATGCCGGATTACCCGAAACATTTAATATAATGCAAAATTACATATTTATATCTTGCAACACTTTGTTTTCTTAATTTATCCCATTTTTTGTAGCAATATCACGAAGAAGCGGCTTTTCAACAAGCTGGATTAGCCGGTATGCCGAAGTATCGAAGACCAGATTAACAAGACTCTACTGTATTTGATATTCAACCCTTCGTATAACAATAACATCTCTGTCTTCTTTTACTCTTAGGAGTAATAACTTTTATGGGAATTTTTTGCCATGGTGTGGATTTGAACTCGAGTTGTCTTAAGCTCAGGATTATAAGCTTATCAGCTTTATCCTTTCGGGAAATCGCCTATTTAACAACCAATATAAAAATAACTCTATAAAAAGTTAATTCAATTTACCATGAGATTCTAGGCATCTATTAAATGCAATTTGTAGCTAAAGTCACATATAGCCTACTAAACACTAGCATTTCTGTTTGGTTTTACTTTTGATAATAATCTTGAAAATGTATTTAAATTAGGAACCGACCGAAGTTTCGGTTTCGGTTACGGTTTTGGCCTTAGTTTCTGTTTCGGCCTGGCCGAAACCTGAGTTTGAAAAGATCGGATGAGACTCGTATACTAAAAAAAAATCTGGTGTGGCTGGTCGCACAGCACACAACTCTATAGTTTAGCACATATCTTTCCTAAAAAGTACAAGAGTAAAAGTATGCTTCTTACAAGTTTTAGAGCAAAATGAGAATATACATTTTAAAGAGCATCTAAAAAATAATTGATTTTTGAATTTTAATCAAAATCGTTAGAGCGAATTTTCGGAGGCGAGCGCACAACTTTGCCCACCCACTATTCAAGAAAAGGATCCCAAAACGCATTTTGGCAGCTTCAGTTCAATTTCGATTTTTTTTTACGATTACATAAACTTTACCTACCCAACCTACGGTTGTTGGGCTAAGTTAATAAAAAATTTAAACTTAGTAGCTCATTTTCTTCAAGCTTAAATCGAGCACCGACTCCTACACACCACGCGGGACCCAATTTTTTGGACTCAGGGGACCTCAAAATGGGTATATCCATCAAGATGAAATTTTTGTCATGAATCCAATACTTTTTCTTTATGTATAGACCTATATATATTACATAGGTATATACATAGGTAAGAGAAAGTAAAAAATCGGGCCCTAATTTAAATATTTATAAAGATTTGTAATACTTTTTTCTCTCATAAATCAAATTCTTTTAATGACGTCAAAGATCGTATGTTGAATGGAAATATCTCTATTCACAAATAAAATATATATATTTTTTTTTAAATAAATATAACGTTTTCACTAATTTTATTTATAATTATTATTAATTTAATTTTTTTTTAGATTAATAAATAATTATTTTTTTTCGATTTGAAATTTATATCTGATTTGAATTAGGCGGTCATCTTGATTAAAATTTTTTCTTTTATAAGTGAATTTAATATCTGATTTGATTAGCGTGGTTGTTGGCTGGACCAAGCAAGCAGCGCTGCTTTCAGCGCCCTCACTTCTCGCGAACTAACTTTATTGTTGAAACGTTTATAAGAATTTCTCTGAGTGTTAAATTATAAATTTAATTATTTTAAGTGTTTAAAACCTGTTTGTTTATTAATAAATTACTTCCAAAAATAACCAAGAAACATCTGAGATGCATTTTTTGATAACCCCTTCAAGGTAAATATTTTAATTTAGATGATTTTTTTTTGTATGGTTAACAGCTGTCAACAAAATCTTTCTCTTTTTCTCTTTAAGTATTAATTTAACTATTTTATGTATTTATGTGAGACAATTAAATTTTTTCATTTATTTTTTTTTTTCTTTAAATATCTCGGTACAATTACCATCAGCATAAGTGGCCTTCAAATAGTTATCTTTTTTTCTCTTTATTTAAGAACCGATGAGAGGTGAACGGGACAGGAGATATTGAAGCATTTTACATTGGATTAATGGCAATATAAAAACCATTAATTGTCTTTCGATCATAAATAAAATAAAAAGAGAAAATAAAAAAATTTATAGAGAGAAATATAGTCTTAATATTATAAATACTGTTAGAAATGATAAAAAATATTTGATATTTTTTATTCATTTGGGAGGAGGATCCCACCCTCTCTGAAAACATTTTCTGACTACAGCTTTAGATAAAAGATTTTTGTCTTGTTTATTTAATTTAATCTTATTATAAAATTTAAATTAGTTTTTATTTCTTTTATAGGCAACGTTTTGGCAACTTGGTGATGGATGGCCTCCCACTCTTCTCAGCTAAATAAAAAATCAGCCACCCTCTACAAGACACAGCCCAACTTCTTACTATCAAGGGGTGAGTAATTAAATGCATAATTGAAGTTATTTTGTTAGTGTGTGTGTAAGGAATTGTTATTATCAGGAAAAACTATTAATATCTCTCCACTATCTTTATATATAATTCGCTAATATCCGTCTGTCTGTCACGCTCTATTTGGACAACTTCCCGTTGGAATTTTGAAATGAAATTTTATATTTATATAAAGAGGACCTTCTCGGGATTACAGGAGAATTATAGAGAAATATTTATGTATTCTTTTCATTTGTGTATTCCATGAATGTAAACAAATTCTCAAGCAGGCACTGAATTGGAATGGAATAATAATAATTTTCTTTTCATAATTAAGAAGAAAAGGCGAGGGTCTACCGCGGGGAAACCCTAGCCAGCTGATGGGGGACTAGGGGTGGGAGCGAAGCCCCCCTGTCTTGACGGGAAGCTTCTCAAAATTAATAAAAGGCGAGGGTCCGCCGCAGGCGGGCCCGATCCAGCTGACGGGGGGTCCAGGGGGGCGCCGCGGCTAGTTATCTATTAACACAGTGGAACCTCGCTTAACGAGCATAATTCGTTCCAGAATCATACTCTTAAAGCTAAACACTCGTTATTCTAAACAATAACATTCTCCCCATAAAGGTGTCCCCCACATGACATAGACGGATGTAACATGCGCACAATCTTGGACTTACCCGTTACTCTCCACTCGTTATGCGAAACGTCGCTCGTTATGCAAGTCATCCTGGGTGCAAGAGCCCTAAATTTTTTTTAAATTAAAAATTACTTTTTTTAGAGTAAAAAAAAAGATTTTCCGATTTTAAATATTATTTTTCCACTTTTTTAATGAACATATTGGTATCCCATATCGGCTATCGATACTTTTTTTATTATCTCCCATTTCTGATGCACTCCAACTGAAAAATAGCTCTGGATAATAATAAATAAATAAATAATATCCAGCGACAGGATTATTATTTCGTTTTTTTTTCACACATTTTAGGCTATATAGGAAAATAACAAGATATTAATGTCACTGAATTTTTTTCGAGAAAGAGAGCCTTTTGCATATTATAAATGGTTTTCCTTGAGAGGGCCTCCTTTAATGCTGGCACATGCATGACCCTTTAACTGTTTTATTTTATGACTTAAAAAACATGGATTCGGCTTCTTTGGATATTTATTATTTAGGAAAATTACTTTTAGTTTTTTTTTTTTTTTTTATACCTACCAAATTCAGATAGACTTATCTATTTAATCATTAATATTATAAATAAATACACGAAAAGTTTAATTTTCCGAAAAAGAGCCCCCTAAGGAATTTTGATTTCTGAATTTTAGTCCTCTCAGAGATAGCTACTGCCTTTACCTCTTTTCTATTCGCTATTAAAAGGAATTTATCACACAACTTTCCAACAATTTTTTTTTTTTTTTTTGATAAGTTTAATTAATATTTTTACGAATCCATTCAGTATATTTTTACATATATGACAAACGTTATTTATAATATTATTATATATATAATTTCCACATTAAAAAAAAAAATTTCATTCAATTAATTTAAAAAAATTAAAAAAAAAAAAACGGTATTCTGCTGCAATTCAATTAATTAATAAAAAGTTAGGATGAAATCATTTTACTGGTATTGAGGAGTTAAAAAAAATTGTTGTTATTAGGTATTATTATATCGCTGCTCCAATAATATTCTACTCTAGACGTCCTATTTTTACTTTTTTATATTTGGCCATATTAGGCAAAGGACTCATTAGATTTTCTCATCTCCAACATCCTCAAATGGGATTTTTTTACTTTTTTAAATTGAAATTATCGAATAAAAAACATTACAAATCCAAATGTCATTATTATAAGATTCTCATGCCTGGGGTCTCGGGTTCGCTTCCCGTCCCAAGCAAGAAAAATGTATTCATTTGAATTGGTTACGAATAATTAGGGATGTAGTCTAAATGGCCTTAGATGTCGAAAAAGACTTTAAAACAAATTTTTAAAAATATTTAAAATAGTTTATCGGGCGTTTAAAGTTAATTCATATTTATAAAGACCTTATGATCCAAGAGCTTCGCTTTCCTGAGAAATAAATTATTACCAATTATGAAATCTATATATGATCTCAGTTGTCAAAAAGATAAAAAAAAAAAATTTATTTTCATTTCAACACTCGTCAAAAAGTTTAAAGATATTACATTACCTATCATATAGTTTTTCCATTCGACTGGCTAGTTGTGAATAAATTTTATTATACAAATGGTTTTTAGGGTCGAAGGAGTGGGAGTGATTTGAATCCACAAACAACTCCCCTACTATTCTCTAACTAGTAAGACGTCACAGAAAACAAAACAAGCTGTCGCAGGCTGCATATGTATCTAATGACTTTCTTTTATTAACTTTTCTAGAGATTTGTTTCTATATTTCAAAAAAAAAAAAAAAAAATGTGAATTTATAATAATAATAATAATAATAATAATAATAATAATGATAATATAAAAAGTAATAGTTATAAATTATCTCGTGAACTACACGAACCATTTCGAGGCGGAATTGAGCGTAGCACTTAAAGGACTCTGAGGCTTAGAAACTTTAATAATTACAACAAAGTTCCAATGGGGGACCATTATTATCATTTCTATAAAAAACCCATTTGGTATAGAATATGTACTCCGTTAAACTCTCAATTTAGAATATTAACAATGATACTTTAACCATAACTAAGGAAGTTACTTATCAAATTCGAATTTCCTTATTATTTTGTATAAAATAAATTGTTACTGTTTCGAACAATACTTTATAAGCCATAAATATCAAAAATGAATTTAATCTCCCTTAGAGGTAAAGCTCTTTCTTCATAATCTAAGAGTCAATGGACCTTTATGATAAAATTTATTTAAAATTAATATACGGAATCATTATTTCTGGCTATTATTTATTTAAAATATTTTATCAGGCATTTGATAATTGCAGTGATTTACTCTCAGTTGTTAAATCTCATTATAAATTAACAAATGATCATACAGACAGCTGTTGCAACTTTTGAAAAGAACTGGGTGTACTCACTAGCAAGTAATTTACTCCCACTATTCAGTATTTTCCATAAGTACTTAAAATACTCAAGATTGCAAATCTGAGGTGTCAGTGTCGGCAAATTTAAGACATGTCGGTGTCAGCATAAAATGAAATTATTCAAAAAATATAGTATTTTAACTACAAAAACTATAAAAACTTCTTTAATTTTCTCATTATAGGTGTCGGCATATTTTTCTACCTACACCTAGCCTATCATACTGGAAGCAAGTATTTAAAATTATTTTTCAAATACTGAGCTATTTTTTTGAAAACCAGTACTTTTTAACAATTACTGAAAATTCCATTTTAGATTTAAAAGCATTTTAAATAATAATAATAATTTTTTTTTTTTTTCAAGATTGAGTTTTCTTAAATCTATAAATACTTGTATTTAAAGAATAGATTACAATAATTTTCCCGAGTATGAAGTGGCTGTTATTGATATATTTGAACAATGGCAGAAGTTGACAGCCGAAACAGGTGTGTCTCTAATGAAACTGAAAAATTCGGTCCAAATTTATTAGACCATCATAGAGTAATCGGGAGTTGTCATATTTAAATGTATATTACTATATTTATTCATATGTTAATTTAGACTTGTTAATAACTTTTAAAATTATAATTGTGCTATTTGGCAATGACAATCGTATAACATCGAAAAGTCAGGAGTAATGCATACTATTGCCAAATAGCAAAATTATAATTTTACAAGTTATTAAACAAGTCAACATATGAATAAATATAGTAATATATATATTTACATATGAGAATTTCCGATTGCTTGATGACGGTCTAATAAATTTGGATAGAAACGTCGCGAATTTTTGGTAGTTTCATTTATTTAGAGACACCTGTACCTGGCTGCCACCTCCTGCCATTGTTCAAATAGATTACAATAATGTGTTTCTTGGCAAGCTTATAACACAACAATCATTTCATTCTTTTAGCAAAAAAAAGCTTTAAGTATAAACATTTCTGTTATATATATTTATACCTAGTATATAACTGAATTAACTGTTGAATGTCTTATCCTTAGAAGCTTTATCACTTCTTTCATTGGATCGTTGTAATTAGTGTAGGAGATTTATCTCAGTCTCATGTATAATTTAGTCTTCTGAAGCTAATATATTTTTGAATGTAGAGTTAAACTTTGATAGTACAATCTTTTCCAAATCTTTCTCCTTTTGAACAGTTGTCCAGTTTTGAATTATTTCTGGGATGTAGCGCTTTACTGAATTCTTCATTGAGTGTTTTTTTTCAAGTAGTTTTAGTACTAAATACCGCAGCTATGATCGCAATACTTTCTCTCTATATAGTTTAGTGAGTTGGGTTGCCTATTTTCCAGATATTGTTGTTAAATGTCTTCCTCCAGGAGTTGTAGGGTTAGGAAAGAATAGTTGAGATATGTAATACACATGCAAAGACATCCAGATGCTAAATTTGCTCTTTTCTGTTTTTTGATCCAACCAGATATCAAATTTTGTATCTTTCTCTCCCTTTTGGCTTCACAACAATATCTTCAAATGTTTTCTACTTGTATAATATCTATCTGTTTGATGCTCGGTTTAAACCTCTGTCTTGAAATGAAAATTGTTAATATTCACCATTCATATATGAGCTTATATATATTTTTCCTCATACAGAAAATTAATTCTCATTGAACAGAATTTCTTAATTCTTTGTTTTCTTTTTCTTATAGTTTTAAATAATAAAGAGGTCGCATGTCGACATCTCTTAACAAAAAAAAAAAAAGAAAAGAATAAAAAATAAATATCTTTCTTCTTCCACTTAGTTTTTATTAAGCCGTAGAACACCTCGGAGCTGAGTATTCTCGGAATTCGCTTTTTTGATAACAACTATATACGAATTCATGGATAATATTCATATAAACAACTTTGTTTTATATTATAGTCTTAGAATAGAAATTGCTAATCTCAGTTCTCTTTGGGAACGAAAAAAATCTGGTGTGACTGCCGCACAGAACACAACTTTCTTTTATCTATGGGAATTTTGAATTAATTGACTTTTACTTATGAATTAGAGGTGGTCAAGATTGAAACTAATTTGCTATGGGAAACTAAATATATCTCGACACAAAAAATCTTGTGTGGCAACTTTCTCTTACCGAAGAATAAGAAAAAGTGTTGTGCTGTGCTCCAGTCACACCAGATTTTTTGTGTAGAGATATATATAGTTTCCCATAACAAATTAGTTTCAATCTTGACCACTTCCATAGAGAATCCTAAATAAATACAAAATATCATAAGAATTGGAAATATTTTTTTTAAATGTATAAAAAGTTCCACAGGGGGACCCCCTTTTGAATCGAATTAACATCCATAGGAATTTAACATCGGATCTTTGGAAGGAAGAGCCGGAAAATGAATTTAAATAATCTGAAATCTTCCCTTGAAGTACAAGAGTAAAGTGTGCTTCAAAAGATTTCAAGGGCAAAATGAGAATATACATTTTAAAGAGCATGTAAAAAATAACTGCTTTTTGAATTTTTATCAAAATCGTTGGAGCACATTTTGAGAAAATTGAAAAACACTGAAAAAGTAAAGTAAAGCTTATTTTGAGTGTCTGGGAGGGTACCTAACTTAAATATAAAATTTCAATCCGGTAGATCAATTTCTTTATGCTAAAAATCGTTACTCACAGACAGACCAATTTGCGAGACCCACTTTTTTGGACCCAGGGGACCTCAAAACATGGATATCAATCAAAATCTCGACATCAAATTTTCGACGTGATCGCAATACTTTCTCTATATATGATATAATATATAGGGCAAGAGAAAGTAAAATATAATTGATCTTATCTTTAAACATATAATAGAAAATAGGTTTGAGCTGTACAATTTGTTTAATTTATCAACAATACACATTTAATATCTGAAATTTCTAATGAAAGATACAACACCTTCAAAAAGCTTCTGATTATTCTCCAGTAATACAGTTTTTAATTACAGTCGAAAGGGGGCTCTAATGTATTTTAATGGAAAATAAACTTAATTATTTTGAAGTTTAACAATTTTAATGCTTTAATAAACTTTTTTAATTTACAAAGCAAATGAAGAGTAAGTAAGAAAACAATTAAAAAAGATTTAGGAAAATATTACAAATTCAAAAATAAAATAAATAAGTAATCAAGTATTTTACTCTTTGCTTTAACCCCCATGTTTTTCTCTTATAGACGTTCTTTCTTTAATTCAAAAGTTTATTTTATAAAATATTTTATAAATATAAAAAAAATTTAATTGTTTTATTTTGTAACAGTATTTTTTTTTTAATAAAAATTATAATACACCCCTCGCGCGGTACCTGTTGCACCTGTCTGGTTATGGCGTTACTTACATACTTGGCTAACTTTTAACCGCAGAGTCCCTTTAGGGCACTGAACTGAACTGAAACAAACCATCAACCAATCAGTGGAGGAAAGCATGTATATGTCTACTTCTCCTTGTTTATTTTATCTCAAAATGACGTGACAATAAATAGTGAACAATTTTATATAAAATTATATTACACCTATGTAAAAAAAATGTGTAATACACTGTTAAAAATTTTCAAGAGATATTCAGGAAGTCCACAAATTGTTTATGCATTCACATTCTGGGTATATGAAAAAATCATATAGGCTACTAAAAAATGATTTTTCATAAACCAATTTATTAAACGGGTTTATGAAAAATTTCAGTTTAAAAAAAAATCGTCCCTTGAAATGTTTGAACTCGAGCTCTTGGTTTCTTCCTTTCATATGTATGACGCCTTTACCATCTCGATTACTTACTTTGTTAAGAATATCATACGTTTTAAAGTTGATTCTTATTATTTTATTTTTTTTTCAAATAAAGGTTGCAGGAGCAGAGACTGGCAGCCAAATTTTTTTTCCTTTAAATATTTTATTGGGCCGACGTTTAGGTCTCGATAGAGGCCATCTTCAGGGCCCAATAAGTGTCAAGGAAATCTATATAATTTGTTAGGAGCTGTGTGTATATAATTTGCATTAGGCAGCTATGTGTAATGCAAATTATATATATTTCCTTGACACTTATTGGGCCCTGAAGATGGCCTCTATCAAGACCGAAACGTCAGCCCAATGAAATATTTAAAGGAAAAAAATTTGGCTGCCAGTCTCTGCTCCTGAGACATTTCCTTGATACAACTCAACAGCCACAACTACAATACTAATATTTTTTTTACAGTGTAGATCAATATAAAAGAATATTGCAAATTAACTATATAAAAATTGAAAAATTGGTTTAAAATACAGTTATATTTTATTTCTTTCATTTCTAACCTTGGGTTAGAAGTTTCTAACGGGACGGGCAGGTGGATTTTTATTAGAAGTATTCTGATAATCCTCTATAATTTTAATATCCTCCCGCTCCTCACGGCAAGCCCATTTGCGTCTAAAGTATTTCTTAAGCCTCCTTAGTGTAATAAAGTACCGCTATGAATAAAAAAAATCAATAACGGCTACATAAAAACAAACAAAAAATCTTTAGTTAAAATATAATTTAGAAGTATCCTAAAAATAAATCAACATATATTGTTCATTATATATACGTTTTTTTTTCCTTTATTAATGGCCTATGGTCCCACCATTTAGGCCAACATTTCTTGATATATATTGAAACTTTATAAATTTTTGGAGTAATTTGATCATATTGTTAGGATTAAATTTAATTATCTCTCTTTCTCTTCATTCATTTGTGCCAGAACTGATGGGATAACTTTCCTGGTAATAATACTGAGATGGGCTCCCGTTTCCCTCCTCATGAGGAGGCATCTCAAATAGAGCTGGATAATTTTTTGTCATGAGGTGGATTTGAACTCAATTGTCTTCAACTATAAGCTTAATTTCTTTATTCCCTGGGCTAATCGCTAAATTTAAATAGAAAGGAATAAAGAAAAGAGCGAATGCAGCTACGTTTATTTCGTTTATTATCCACTTCAAGCAGACGTTTCGGTCAGATATATGACCACCCTCAGGGATGTTGACACTCTTCAGCTCTGAGGATGGTCGATATCTGACTGAAACGTCGGCTTGAAGTGACTAATAAACAAAATAAAAACAGTTACCTGCAATCTCTCTTTTCTTTATTTCTTACTGCAAGATCTACTCAGCTATTTACCTCTCTCTAATATAAATTTAAATAAATCATATAAAATATTTTTATTTTAATTCGTCTTGTCTGGAAATTAAATAAAAATAAGAGAAAGTAAAAGTAGTAGTTCGAATATTTTACTCTGTTTGGAACTAATACATACATTTTTACTTTCTCTTACCTCTATATATTAGTATAGAGAGAGAAAGAACGTATTGTATTCATGTCTATATTTTGATGGAAATACTATTTAATTTAGGTACCCTCCTGAGGCGCGAAAAAAGCTTTTAAATAAAATCGGACAAAAAGTACTGGTACTTTATTGATGTACTTTTTCAGTTTTTTTTTCGATTATCTCAAAAATCGGTTTAACGATTTTGATTAAAATTCAAATATTTTTCAGTTCCTCTTTTTTTCTTGTTTTGCTCTCAAAATTGTTTGAAACGCACTTTACTCTTGAACTTCATAGGAAAGATTTGCCATGGTATCCAAATATAAATATTTTTCTATTTTTATAAATTTTATATCTTGAATTGAATTGTACCGTATTTCCCAAATTAAATTTAAGTCGAAACTCCGGTGGAACAAACACAGAACACACCTTTCATTTACCGAAAGTAAGAGAAAGTTGTGTGCCACCAGATTTTTCAAATTCCCAATTAACCATGGATGATATAACATAATTAAATTAGTCCATTTTCTTTTTTGACGGTTAGTATATTTCACACAAACGAGATGCGATAAGTAGAAGTCCTTCATGACCATATTCTTAATTCTAAACTCCAATTATCTTTAAAAAAAAAAAAAGAAAAGTTAACTCATTTAAACAGAAAACGACATCAATTAACATAAAGAGACAATCGATTAGTTTAGTAAGATGAAAAAAAAAAAACACAACGAATTAAAAGTAATCTAAAACATATTAGAGATTTATATCTGTGAAGTCAAGTATCAAAAATTTTCTTTGGAAATCCGATTACTAAACTTTTATACCCATTTATTATTTGTGATAAATGTGTTTCGTTATTCAAATTTGAATTCACCTTATTTCCTCACTTTTCTTAAAACCTTTTATATAAGTAATTATAAAGTAAGATTTCATTGTAAATAACATGTATTGAATTTCTATAATAATATATTGTCTTGTTTTGTTGTCATTTATAATAATTATTGAGAGGGCTTAATTAATTCAAATTAAAAGTATAGCTCTTACAAGTTTAAACCATAATAAATATATATATATTTACTTATAAACTTCAAAGTCTATTTATCGACTGATATGACTTACTATTCATTTAAATTATTATCAATAATTAATTAGAGGATGTCGGACTGGTGAACATTATTAATTTTTTAAAACCGATGTTTTTTTACTCAGTCTATTTGACTTGTTTTTAGATCAAAAATAATAAATTTATTAAAAATTCATTTAAGATAACAAATTTGCGAGATAAGTTCGTGTCTGATTTGGGCAAAAATTGTGCCCCCTGGAGTCGAACCAGGATTTCCACGCTTTCGCGGCGGGCGGACAACCTTTATCCTAGATCGCCGGCCCAATAAACATAAACTCTTGCATCCGTCTATTATACTAATGAAATTAAAATTTCACGGAAAAGATGCACGCCATCTAGCAAGCACGATTGGAACTGCGTCACAATTCTAGACGCCTGCTAGGGCTTTTAAGCATAGGCTCTCCTTTTCAGAAAAAAAACTCACTCTTCCCTCTCTTCGCCCTAACCATCATTCAAATTTGGAAAAAAAAATTTTGAAAGTATGTTTAAAATTAATTTAAAATTAAACAAATAATACTTTTTAAAATAAAATATTCATGGTACATAAATTCCTGAGATGTCTCGTGACTTGGAAAAATAGTTTAAGGCCATTTTCCTTTTTTCCTAAATTAATTGGTAGTCATTTTCAAAGTTAAAATTAAATAAAATACATAGCCGAGTGGAGATCTTAGAAAAATCTTTGACTCTATAGAGCAATAAAATTTTTAAGTACGTGACCTAGTTGACTATTTATTTATTATGCTATCAAGCACTAGATTTTAAAGTGCATATTTTTTTTCAATGCAGATCGATTTAAACTCTAATTATTTATAACTTAAAATCAAAATTCTCTTTTGAAAAGTTGTTTATATAAAATGAAAATGTTACCTTAAATAAATAAACTAGTTCTAATTCGTTTATAAGTGAAGTCAATCCTCGTAATAAATCTTGACTGCAAAGGCTTAATTCCTAAAAAGGTTCATAATTGCTTCTAGGTTATCAGAGGTTTCCCACACGCTATTAGGGAAATTAATGATTATTGATACGGCTCTGATGGGGAATCAAAGTCAGACGTTAAATACACATTTACACAGATGTACGTATGTATATACATTCCAATCGAACTCTGACTGAGATCAAGCAAGTGGATTTAGGTTGTAGGAGGGACGGTTTACACTAATAATGATGTCTTCTTCTTCTCGTCTAACTCACATTTTTCTTAGTTTTATTGAAAAATAAATTTTACTTTTATTTATATTTATTTGTTTTGAAGAATAATTTGAAGGAAAGCTTTTCAAATTATTTGAAAGAATAATTAAATAATACAATAATAATAGGAATGTTAGCATTTTTCTTATAGGTTAATAGGAAATCAGGATACATACATGGAGCCCTAAATACCTCGTAGATTCCAAATATCTTCAGTTGACAATTTCCCGGACGTTGCCCATTTTCAGAACAAAGGGAGTAAAAAACACTTGAACTAGAGTTCCCGGATGACCTAAACTCTTCACCTTGAGATTTTATTGCGAAATGCCTTGAAAGATATTTTGATTACCACATTACTTACATACATATTAAAATTAATAAAATTGTTCATACAGGTGTTTTTTTTTTTTTAATATAACGGAATATATATTCTTTTTTAAAAAGTGCTAGAACTTTGGGGTTTTATTTAAAAGCTTATTTTCGCGCTCCACTGAGACTCCTAATTTAAATATAAAATTTCATATAATCCAAAGAATTCACCGTTGGCACTAGTTGAAACATTCTTGAATTTAATTAAATTATCACCTAATTATATATAAATAAATAACACTAGGTTAAGTTTCAAAAGGTTTTTATTTTAGCTCATACCCATTTAGACGTTAATACGTCATCTTCAGAGCTCAGTTTGTCATAGCTCTGAAGATGACGTATTAACTTCGAAATGCGCATAAGCTAAAATAAAAACCTTTCGAAACTTAACCTAGTGTTATTTATATATATATAATTAGATGATAATTTAATTTAATAAAATTTCAATCTCGTAGCTCATTTCCTTTAAACTCTATTTTCATCACAAACAGACAGACAGACCATTTTGCGGGACCAATTACATTCAAACTTTTCTTTCTCTTAAACAGAGCTTTAATATTATTTGCCAATCATACATGCCTTTTAAATAGGCAAAATGTGTTGCTTTTGTGGAAAGATTTTGCCTATACTAGCAGGCGCTCTTGTTCGGTGGCGCAGCCCGTGTCGATTAGGTGAACTTCTCGTCTTCAATAGCATAACTTTAAGATCCTGTCGCTCTCTAGTGGATAATTAAGTTATTATTATCAATTATAATCCAGAGGCGAGTCTGGGGGACAAATATTTAAATTACACCAAAATCCATAGAAATCTCGACATCGAATTTTTGACATGAATCCAAAAAATACTATTCTCTAAACCAAGTGACTATCTCTGACAGTGACCTTAAAATTTTACTTTTTAGCACCTGATGTTAACGATTCATAGGAAGATAGTTTTCTGATTGTTCGTGTTTTTAGACCCCTCAATAACCTCTCTCTCAAGCGCATTAATAAATTGATTTGTTATTTTCAATCTAGTAGGCCTATCTGACACACCAGCGTTAAAAAATGCTATTCTCTAAACCAAGTTTTAACAGCGATGTTAACATGTTGCTTTTTATTTTAAAGCTGTCAAAATCATAACCTTACTTTTTAGGTTAAAGACGTCATTTTTATGCATTAAATACGGCATTAAAATATTAAAGGCAACCCCTAGACTTGACATTAATTTTTAACAATATTGACTAAATGTTAACGCTTTGGCTTTAAAGTTTTTGCTTACAGAATAGCAATTATTATGTGTGAAGTATTCTTTTTGTTTGTTTTCCTCTTCCACTCTGACCCATGACTAAATGGAGGACGAGAGAGGAGGGAAGAAATTTATATAGTGTTGATTTTAATAATTTGTTGTAATCTAGGTCATGAGAATGGTTGGAGTGTAACCCCAATAGGAAATAAATGTATTAGGACACAAAAATTTGTCTTTTTTTCTTTTTATTGTCATTATCGGTTGAGTAGGCGGTATTTATTATAATTTAGTATTCATTTTTATCTTAAATACAAAATACTCTTTTGAGAAATCAATAAAAAAATTTAGATTAATACAAAACCCTAGAGAACGGATTGAAAAAAAGAAAACTCTTCCTCATATATCGTTAAATAAATATATCAATAATATAGACAATATAATTGTTAACTGCAACCTTTATTTGAATTTACAATTTTAATTTATTTAATCAAATATTTCTCATTAGACACTGATAATTTTTTATTAAGGATCTAAACGTCATTTTTATTAAAATAATACTTTAAAAATAATCTTTCTCAAATAAAGTTTCGATTAAATAAACTGTTAGGTCAGCAATCTACTATCCGAGAAAAATCAGCAAGTTAAGCTTTGTGAATTGAGTCATAAATTAATATAAAAAGACTTAAGCCATGAAAGTGGGGATTGATCGTCTTTGGTGTCTTGTTTGCAAGATCCTGTGATCTAAATTTTTTTTTATCATCGTCACTTATTACAAATGATCATGGAAAGATGGAATTTATTAAAAACTTCTTCTTGAATGCTCCACTGCTCCTACAATACAAATTTTACCCCCCTAACATTACACATTGATCTCAAAATTTCTTAATTTTTTTCCCAAAAATGTCAACTAATTGAAACTAATTTTTTAATGAAGAAACATTGAAAAATTTAAAAATGAAAAAAAAAATCAAGAATTAATTTAATTATAATTTCGATTGTTTATTTAATTTGTTGTTTCAATATTAAGATGTCGAAATGT
Organism: Euborellia annulipes; assembly: GCA_023213315.1. Taxonomy (NCBI): domain Eukaryota; kingdom Metazoa; phylum Arthropoda; class Insecta; order Dermaptera; family Anisolabididae; genus Euborellia; species Euborellia annulipes. The sequence continues at coordinate 188,652 of JAKCPI010015936.1, forward strand.
CGAAAGTTAACATTTCAATAGATTGGTTGAGGACTTGTGACTAAGGTTGTCAAGAAATGGGAAGTGGAAATCTCCCGGGTGGAAATACGGGAGAATGGGAAGGCTTTAAGTAATTGAAAATAACACTAAAGCTCCATTGGGAAAAAGTTGCCTCAGAAAATGCCGAGCAAAAGATCCTTCGTACAATTTCAAACTTTTAGTTGGAGAGTTAAAAATAATAGATAAGAAAAAAAAAAAAAAAAAACGTAGGGGAAAAAAGTTTCTCTTTTAAATGTTAAAATTCAGAGTTTATACTTACAGATTTATTTATTATTATTATTTATTTATTTATTTATTTTTAATTTGAAAATAATTTTAACCAATCTATATAAATAGATAAATTTTTTTTGGAATTTATCAATTCTTGTTTGTTTGAGTTATATTCGTAGATCTATCTTTTTAATTATATATGTTAATATATATAGAAAATATTAAATTCATGTCGAAAATTCGATGTCCAGATTTTGATATGTTTCGAGGTCTCTTGAGTCCAAAAAAGTTTGTCCCACAAAATTGCCTGTCTGTGTGTGTGTCGGGGAACAAAATATCTCAAGAACGATAAGTGCTAGAAGGTTAAAATTTTATATTTAAGTTAGCTATCTTCATGGGATACTTTACTGATGTACTTTTTCAGTTCATTTTTTCGATTTTCTCAAAATTTTATAACGATTTTGTTTAAAATCAATTATTTTTTTGATGCTCTTTAAAATTTTCAAATTTTGCCCACAAAATTATTTGAAGCACACTTTACTCTTGTACTTCATAGAAATGATTGGCGAATGGTTACCATGGTGTAATAGCAAGACCGATTATATATATAGAATAAGCAAGGCGATATAGGCGTGAGCAAACTTGTATCTTTGTTATATAGGAAATTCGTCCCAGCATCCCTATGCTCTTCAGATCACGACTAACCGAACTAGTCAATTCCAATCTTCCTTTGTCCCCATGACCTCCCTTGATTGGAACAAGCTCCCTGCGTCTATCTTCCCCAAAACCTACAATCTTCAGACTTTCAAGTCTAATCTCAACAGGCATCTTCTCAGTTCCCGCAGTTGAGTTCCCCTTTTATGCTTCTCCTTTTGTTTTTATTTTCTTCCTGGCTGCATGTGACCACTGGTCATTATAGGTCTTCGGACCTTATGCACCCATTCCAAAAAAAGAAACAAAAGTCATGTTGTCAAACTGGCCACATGACAACTTTGTATACAAATATACAATCACATCACATTTCTCTTTCTTGAGATGAATCTAAAGATGATGACATCTTGATAGTAATGAGAGTCCCCATCGGATATTCTGACCAAATATGAATGCGGTCAATGTGGATGAAGACCAACAATAACTCCCTCTTGTATTCGATCCTTAAGATAAACTCGGGTGCCACTTGGCAGATCAGATAAAGGCTTAGTACCATGTCGACGATCAGAATTCTTTTGGGGAGTTATTGTTGGTCATCATCCACATTGGCCGCATTCATTTTTGGTCAGAACATCCGATGGAGACTTCGTAGAAATCGTCAGACTCTCGTTCCTATCAAGACGTTATCTTAGATTTCATCTCAAGAAAGGAAGATGTGATTGTATATTTGTATACAAAGTTGTCATGTGGACAGTTTGACAACATGACTTTTGTTTGTAATTTCCTATATAATAAAGATACAAGTTTGCTCACGCCTATATCCCCTTGCTTATTCTATATATTATAATTGTTCTTGCTATTACACCATGGTAACAAAATCTCTATTTATAAATTATATATCTTGAATTCAAATGTACGATACTGTTAGAAACTTGAATATAAGTCGACACAAAAAATCTGGTTGACAAGCACAGAAAACAACTTTCACTTACCGAAGGTAAGCTGTGCGATCAGTAACACCAGATTTTTCAAATCCATAAATAATATTAATTTTCTTATATCTATTTCTATATGTGTCAAATGATGATGAGGATTCCTAAATTCGCCTGTTATAATTTATTTATTTAGGTTAACCTTATTCTATTATGAAATCTTATTTTCATTTGTTTATAATGAAGAAAGGACAAGCCTAAATACAATATTTCTTGTTGATTTGTTTAATAGTGGATCCCTTGCCAAACTTCTATATATAGATTTTTATTCCCTCTAATTTTATTCTTCGATTGTGCTCTTATCTTCATCTTCCCTCCTTTTTCCCTAACCATCAATAAGGAGGGGAGGGGTGTTATTTACGCCATTGAACAAGTGATATGAACCGGAATTTTTTGCATAGAGGTGCTAATATTTGAATTTTTTTGGAAGGTCACCAGATTCCTGGCTTAAATCGATGAAGCTTTATCTCTTGATATGCCAACCTTAAAAATGATTTTTACTCTTCTCTTTAAAATTGGATCCATCTCCACTTCAAATCAATTAAACTAAAAAAAAAGAAAAGAGGATTGATTTCTTGCTCCACTCAAGATGAGAATAAGAAAATGATAAATCAATGAAGGATTCCAATTCTGCCCTTGACCTATGGCTCAGAGGTAGACCATTAGCTTTTGGTGCCAAAAGTCGGGGGTTCGTATCCCGTCCCAACGTAAAAATTTATTTTGAATTGTATACCAATCAATTGAAACAAATAGGGATGAGGTCTAAATGGCTTCAGATGCCGAAAATGACCTTAATCAATTAAAAAAAAAAATGTTCAATTCTAGTTTATTATGGTTAGAAGAAGAAAGTATTATAATCGTAAAATAAAAATCTGACATACCAAGTTTTTATATATCTTTACTTTTCTTCATAAGGGCATAGGGATAGCTAGGGTTTTCATCGCCCGGGGACATCTTGAGATTTCTTTTTCCAAAATGCAATAGTTGAAAAAACTTAAACTTTTTTTTTAAAGGGAACATTTCCGCTGCTAACGAAATTATTTGACTCAATATAACATAATTTAAATAATATTAATTTATTAAAAAAATGTAGGTACCGCCAGGAGTTCAATGACGGATCTGCCCATTTATACTGACATTGTGAGCATGCTCTACCACTTCTTTTTATTCATTCACTTCTAATTGTTAATTATTATTATTCACTTCTAATCTTTTTGGATTTTGATGTCTCCATTCAAACATGAATTATAAAAAATACAGTTTGTCAATTTAATAAAAGATTAAACAGTTTACTGCTTACATGAATACTACTGTATATTATTCCAACCGTTTGATAAAACAGAAAAAATATTTAGTGAATAGTATCGAAATTAATTCATCGCTTTCATATGAACATATATATGAAATAGGGTTGTACAAAAAAAATATCAATGAATTTGAACAAAAACATTGATGTTTTAGCATCGAAAAACATTTTAGATGTTTGGAAATATTAATTAACAATTTAAATAGGCCTATCCAAATATTTTTAATACAATAAAAGATAAATATATAATAAAATAAAATAAAATAAATTTAATACAATAAAAGATAAATATATAATTAAATATAATAAAATAAATTTAATACAATAAAAGATAAATATAAATAATAAATATTATGAAAATTTAAAATTTTATTTTAAATTTTCCAGTCTTTCTCTTAATCAATATAAAAAAATAATTTAATTATTTTTGTTCTAATTTCACTCTAAAATAGTTTAATTTTTTTAATTAGATTTTTATATTCTTACTGTTATTTTTTGAAATTTCTACCGAGATCCCCGTTTTTTAGCTGTTTTCGTGCAAGCAAACACACACCTCAAACCCAACCGACCTCTAACCGTACCGGGACCCCGTGAAGTTGCATTATTTTCTATCTCTAACGCCTCCTCCTTCGTTCATTTCTATCTAATGAACTTTTACCTAACCTTTTCTATCCTAGGGAGGATGTCCTACTTGAGGAGGAACTCCCTCTGCACCTCATTTTTTGAAACAATCCACCTGATATAATTCGAAAATAATTTATTTTATTTAAAATTTTGATATGTTTAATATTAATATTATATTTAAAAAAAAAAAAATTATATTAATTTAATTCGTTACTGACATAAAATTTTTTTTTAATATATATAAAATTAATTAAATAAAAATAATTTTGAAATCCCCAAAGAATAAATGATGTCACATGATTTTATAATTACATATGATAATTGAAAAAAAAAAATTAATAGTAGGCTATAGCACTGCTTTTGTATAGAAAAGTATAATTGATATAATATGACATATGAAAATCTCTCTTTAATTTGAAAATATTCAAAGAGGGTGTTTGTGTTGCCCTCCACCCTCCACCCTCCACCCCACCCCTCCATCCACAACCGAGTTCATTCATTTTGTGGTTTGCATAATTATGAATCACATTGATGTGGGTATCTCATGTGATTTGGATTAGTTTAATTTATTGATAATCTCTCCCCAAGCATACATTTCAATATTTTAAAGAGTTTATATAAATTTCAAAGAGTAGATATCAGTGAATTAAATAATAAATATTAGGCCTAATATATTAAAATAATATAGAGAAGTGAATAATCGGGATTCTCGTTTATTTGCTTAAAGGATTTTAATGTATATATGTGTCTATTTATTCATCCCTTTGAAATAATATACACTGAATAGTTATCTTCTTCGGTTAGATGTTAAAGAGATTGTTACGTTATTACTCCAGACAGCAACTTTTCTGGTATTTTCATGGCATGGTTTCCCATAATAATAAACCAAAAAGAAAAATGTATGTATGTATGTATGTTCTATACAATTTGACAATTATCAATTATTCTATTTCAATTAACCACACGTATAGAAATGGGGAATAATGTAGAAATAATATTAAATGTTTTTGGAAATTAATTATAATAAAATTTCTTCAATATGTGAACAATAATTGGTTGCCCCCCCCCGTTACTTATTTTTTTTTTCATACTAAGGGCCGGTTGTTTCAGTTCTAATCAACTTGCAATCTAATCCGACAGATAGCCAATGACTCCATATAGTAAACAAGAATTTCAAATTAATAAAAATGAGTTTTTTAACATTTAATTAGCTATCTGAGGTATAAGGAAAAGTTTGTGAAGTTAGCAACTTAATAAAGCCATGATTTATAAAAATTATTAAAAATTAAAATAATTAATTTTTTAACAAAAATTTAAAAATTCCAAAAAAAAGAATATATCTTTATTTAAGACTTTTGTTTCTAATTTCACCATCTTAGTTTAGCCTTATATCGCACTTTGGGTCTTAGCTAACTAAGACTTAAACTCTAATTTAAACATTTGATTTGCTTAACTACAATAGAACTTAAAATACTTGAAAGTTATAGTCAATTAGCTTATCCGAGGAATAGCTAGTTAATTAGAACTGAAGCAACCTGCCCTAATAATGCAAAAAACAAGAAGAATAACTCATAAGAGAAAGAATAATCAAATGGTTAATTAAAAGCAGCTACTTAACACTTTGAAAATTTATTTATTTTATTTAACTTCTTATATTGACTCATTCCAGGGAGGGGGAATTTATATGTCTCTATCAAAAATTCTTGGGTGACCCGCTAAGTTTTGTATATCTTAGAAGCGATACTTGAAAAATATGTAAAATAAACAATAATTGCATTCTTTATGTCGGCTTATACACTGGAAAATGATCGATTATTACTAAGTAGTTTAATAAGCCGACTAATATATGAGGTGACAATTTTCTAATTGACGGGGAATCAATAAATTAAACTTCATGAGACTCTTGTTGGGGGGGGAAACTTTTGCTTACAGTGATTTAGAGTAGAAAATTCTAAAATACCTTTTCTAAATATATTGGAATATTTTTCTATATTATCTTATACTCCTATTATTTCCATGTTATTTCTAACAAATCCAAAACGGGACGGAAAGACGAACGGGCACTTGGGAATTATATATAGTATATAGATAATATAATTTCGCCAAGCTTGACGGGAAATGTTTACTTTTTGGATCGATAGCCAGAAAAATGATTTAGTTTTCTTGAAGGCACAAGGTCTTTTCAAATAGAAAGGGAAAGAGTATGGGGAAGAGAGAAAGAAAAAAAAAAGAGGAAGAAACGTTTAAGGAAGGAAAGCAAGGTGCGATCTCTTTATTAACAATTCAGGATTCGTCGAAACCAACCCGTATCTGATGATAGAACCCGACGCCTGAGAGGCTTTACAGATAGAGATAGAAAACACGGTGCACGTCACAGAAATCGTTTTACACGTCTCTAATCATTCGATGCCGTATATTGGATCACTCTCAAGTTGACTACAAATAGTGGATGCATTTGCACGGTTTAAAAATAAACTCGTTCTCTGTCACTGTTCATTTTAAAAAATTTAAGAATTTTATTAAAATTTGAAAAAATATATACTTTTTTTTTTCAACTGAGAGAAGACGAGATTCAATAACTATAATAAATCCTTTGCAGGTGGTTACTCGTCACTTCAGAAATCTTCCTGTTTTATTATTCAAATGATTTGATGCGAAAAAAAGCCAACAAATAATGTTGAAGTAAATTTTTTGTTGCAACTGTGTACATCTGAGGGAGCGTACAAGTATTACATAACGCAAAATCTGGGGGGAGGGAGGGGGGTCTCGTAAAACGTTACCATGCGTTACAAGGGGGGGGGGGAGTTGAACAACGCGTTACGTAACTGGTATTTTAGCAACTTTCCGATACTTTTCGCAACATAATTGTGATTTTTAGATAAAAATGGCCATTTGCGTTACGTAACGTCTAGGGGGGGTCCAGAAAAATGTTACGGCGCGTTACATGGAAGGGAGGGGGTCAAAAATCTTCAAAAATTGCGTTACGTAATACTTGTAGGCTCCCTGATCAGTTTCGGAGTCAACCATCCTCAGAAATGTGTTTATTAAAGCTTTTGTGGTTTGAAATATTATTATTAGAATAATTTTTAATTATAGACCACATTTTTGTATTAAATATTTATTAAAAATATATAAATACTGTACAACGTTTCGACTGCTTATTCTGCAGCCGTGCACAGTACTTGATAACGGCTGCAGAATAAGCAGTCGAAACGTTGTACAGTATTTATATATTTTTAATAAATATTTAATATATAAATACTGTACAACGTTTCTACTGCTTATTTTGCAGCCTTGCACAGTACTTGTTAACGGCTGCAGAATAAGCAGTCGTAACGTTGTACGGTATTTATTTATTTTTAATAAATATTTAATACAAAAATGTGGTCTATAATTAAAAATTCTCCTAATAACATCCTCAAGACCTGGTCAATTAATATAAAATATAAAAATTTCAAATTATAACACTCACGTGAAAATTTTTAAGATATAGCGGTCTATATTTATACATAACAACAAAAATTTATTCTGTTGTTTTAGATCTATAATTTAAAGATGTCAAATAAACTATAGGTCCTATATTAATGTGTATTTCGTAAATTAATTAAATTAAATTAAATTAAATTTTTTAAGAGAGAATTTTCACTCATATATATGTAAAATCATTACTATAGATAAAGCGCTAGCCACTGACTTCCCGTCCCTGTGTGTATGTGCCTGTTCTCTCGCTGATTGGTCAGAGTTACAGGAAGTGGAGTTAGAGAGCGAAATTTAAAACTTGAGAATTTTACAAGCCTCAATAAAATATACTTCAATATTATTTGTTGGTTTTTTCGCATCCCCAATTCCATCTTGGGTAATAAATAAACATGAAGATTCCTGAAGTTACGAGTAATCTCCTGCAATTATACTTTTATTGGGGTTGAATATCTATTTAGAAATGATATTTACCCGACCTAGTAAAGGTTGATTTATTTTTTTAGTATCTAACATAATACATGTTTGTAAATGATATATATGCTAAATACGAATGTTTGTTCCAAAGATAAACTTTGGGCTCAATTTAACGATTCACTGACTGAAGATAGATTTCGAAACATAATCGGAAAGACATCCTTTTAGTTACTTCTTACTTCATATTCTAAATAAGATATATCAGATCACAACAAACAATAAGTTTTTTTTTTTATATAGCTAAACAATGCGTATCAAAATAAAATAGACAAAGTTATTCTCATATACCAAGATTTATGTTATACTTATCCCTTCATATCAAATAAATATTTACCACAAATTTTGAGTTTAAATATTGTTTAAAACGGGAAAATAATAAAATTTAGGCTGTTTGGTATTCGAATCGTCTGTATTTATATACGTCGTAAATGATATTTATTACCTATTGAATAAAATCAAATTATTATTAATCTATAAGATTTTAATATTCAAATAATTTAAAACTAATAAATTAAATTAAAATATTTTTTTTATTGTTTTATTTCAGAAAGTAGAATTTAATATTATAATCCAAAAAATTCAACATTGAAACTTTCTTAAATTTAATAAAATTTTTATTTAATTATAGATAAATAAATAATAACACTAGGTTAAGTTTCAAAAAGTTTTTATTTTTAGATTATGCGCATTTCTACGTTAATACATCATCTTCAGAGCTATGATACAAACTAACCTAAGTTAAGTTAGTTTGTGTCATCAAACAAAAGCTAAATAAGTTGGTTTGTGTCAGTGCTCTGAAGGTAATGTGTTAACGTCGAAATGCGCATAATCTAAAAATAAAATCATTTTGAAACTTAACCTAGTGTTATTTATCTATAATTAGATTAAAATTTAATTAAAAGTAAAAAAAAATATTCGAATATAATATATTTAAAAAGACAAATAACTATAATTTCTAGCTATATATATTTATATTTATTTGATACTCAATATAATTTTATCCCGCAGGACAGTAAACTCACCAGTGACCCTTAGATCACGAAGCAAGAGCAAGGGACAAAGGGTTTGTTTTTCATTTGAAATCGTTTGTTTTACTCTAATAAATCTTCTTATCGATCCGTTTTTTAGTTCTCTTTAAAATCAGGCTTCGTTTAAAAAATAAAAAAAAAAAAAATTTCTTTAATCTTGTAATCTAAAGCGATGAAGGATCCACTCGTATTAAGTAGGATTTAATAATAACTTGTGATTAAATATATTTAATTAAATTGAAAAATTTCCGAAATGATGATATTCTCCCAGTAGGCCTAAGCTCTATTAATCACCCTGTGCAACTTGGCTAATAGCCTCGAAGCCAAGGCCATTAAACGAAAAAAAAAATCCCGTAAAAAAGATGGGGCTCCTGCCCCGTGGCCCCTGCTCCCATAGATTAACACCAGCCGCCTTCATATATCTTTGTCCGCCAAAGTTCAAAATGGCCCATTTTTGAAATCGCTGCTCTGGTCAGACATGGCAATCTATTTACTTAATATATTTTAATTTATTTCAGGATAGATAATAATAATAAAAAAAAAGGGAAAATAATTTTTTTTTTTTCAAAGATGCGTTTAATTTTCAAATTGTGGTCATTTATCATAGACCCTTGGGTAGATAAAAAGCATGGTGTGAATGGTCGCACAGCACACAACTTTCTCTTGCCTTTCCTAAGAGAAAGTTATGTTCTGTGCTTGTCACACCAGATTTTTTTGTGTGTCAACACATATTTAATTTCCGACAGTACGGTACATTTGAATTCAAGATATAAAATACATAAACACGGGAAAATATGTATATTTTGTTACCATGACAACCATTTCTTCTATCTTTCCTAGGAAATAGAAGAGTAAAGTGGTCTTCAGTAGGTTTCAAGGGCAAAATGAGAATATACATTTTAAAGAGCTTCTAAAAAAATAATTGATTTATGAATTTCAATAAGAACCGTTTGAGCAAATTTTCAGAAAAAAAAAACTGAAAAAGTACATCAGTAAATTACTAGTACTTTTTGGCCGATTTTATTTAAAAGTTTATTTTCACGCCTCTCTGGAATACCTAACTTAAATATAAAATTCCAACCTCTTGGATCAATTCTTTCATACTTTATTTTGATCAGAAACAGACATACACACTGACAGACAGACCATTTTTTGGACTCAGAGAACCTCAAAACGTGTATTTCCATCAAAATCTCGACATTGAATTTTTCACATGAATCTCTCTTTCTCTATATATTTACGGTGTATATGTAAGAGAAAGTAAAAAGTCTAGTTAATTACCTTGTTGAAACATTTTAATAATTACAAATACAAATTTAAATTATTAAAATAATCGCAATAAAAATTAAATTTATTAATTATATTTATATAAATTATATAAATTTTTTTCTAGGCTATATTTTATTGGCATTAATTGTGTTTAATTTTAATAATTAATATGATAAAAAATAACTTTAAATATTATTACAAATTACAAATATATAAAATATTATCAATGTTTCGGCTAATATTAATTTAAACTTTCGACCGTTGGCTCTTGTTGAAACATTTTGAAATTTAAAATATACTAACAAAAACACTAGGTTATTCGTTTCAAATTACTTATTGATTATAAATCAACATTTAAATGATAATTCAATTTGAGAAATCAACTTCTGAGTTATTGATTTATAATTAATAAATAATTTGATAAAATTTTTGTCTTATTTAAACGAATCACGATTAATGTAATTATCAAATTAACTTTTTATCAATAAAAACAAGTCTTTTCAAAGGGATGTTTCTTACCATATTCAGATACCTATAAATAAAATATTTATGAAATCCTCATTTTTAATATATTACAACAATTATTTTATATAACAAAGCAAAAGTAATTTTTTCTAAAATATTTTTTAAATGAATTTAATTTTTACTTTTTTACTTTCTCTTAACCTATATATTAAATATATAGACCTATATAGAGAGAAAGTATTGCGATTTTTATTTTAATATCGTAGGGTAAAGAATTCCTCTATAGAATATTTCCCAATTAAAAAGACATTAGCCTATACAATATTTCCTTTATTAGTACAAATCTTTTGAAGTCATTATGATAACATCATAAATTTTTTAGATACACTAATAAAGAAAATATTGTATTGGCTAATATCTTTTTAATTAAAATTTATTTTATCATCTCTCTTCTTGACCTGGTATTTCGTAGTCTCAAAAGATCAGGTGTGTTGACTATACTAGGCTACGGGTTGCTTTCTCCTTCATATAGAACAATAAAAAACACAATCTTTTCTCAAAAAATTCATTCATTAAAAAATTTAATTAATTTATGTTTCGAGAACTTGTCACTCTTAGTATATTGGATGTGAAACTAGAGAATTAATGATCCGACTTTTTTTTTTTTTTTAAATACATAAAATTACGTTATTTCCTTAATTTTTCTTTATTAAAAGAGTTGGATCATTAATTCTCAATTTTCTCATCAAATTGTTTTGGACATTGAAAAAGGGGAAAACACACTCAAGAGATACCAGGTAGCTACATATAACAAAATTAATTTTAGAAATAAACAGAAGGTGCGTACAGTTTTACTTTCTCTTGCCTATATATTATGTTAATATTACTATGTTAATATAGAGAGAAAGTATTGGATTCATGTCAAAAATTCGATGTCGAGGTTTTGATGAAAATACACGTTTTTAAAAAAATGAGTGCTGCAAAAAGGTCTGACTGTGTATGTATGAGGGCTGCAAAAAGATATGTCTGTGTGTATGTATGAATGCTGCAAAAAGGTCTGTATGTGTGTATGTATGAGTGTTGCAAAAAGGTCTGTCTGTGTGTATGTATGAGTGCTGCAAAAAGGTCTGTGTGTGTGTATGTATGAGGGCTGCAAAAAGGTATGTCTCTGTGTATGTATGAGGGCTGCAAAAAGGTCTGTCTGTGTGTATGTATGAGGGCTGCAAAAAGGTCTGTCTGTGTGTATTTATGAGTGCTGCAAAAAGGTCCGTGTGTGTGTATGTATGAGAGCTGCAAAAAGGTCTGTGTGTGTGTATGTGTGTGATTGTGAATATCTCAAGAACGAAATTTCATATTTAAGTTAAATACTCCGTAGGCAAGTAACACGAAGCTTTTAAACAAAATCTGTCAAAAAATACTAATACTTTTTTTTTTTTTTTTTTCTCAAAATTCGGGTGACCACCAACAAAAATAACTGATAAATATACAAGGACCAATCGAACCCGAACGAGACTATTGAATATTAATTTTATTTACCACAGTAAAAAAAAAAAAATGTCTCATATAAATAAACAATAATCTACGTATGAATAAATGAATTAAAATTTTCTTTTAAAATAATTGATTATTCATTTAAATTTTGTATCCTGAATGTTGGGGGGGGGGGGGGGGGGGGGGGGGTAGCTTTAGTATTTACTAACATAATTATTTTGAAAATTAATAGAGACACAAAATCAGTAAATTTCTTGTTAGTTAGATAATTAAAAAAAAAAAAAATGTCGTTTTCATTCACATGCATTGATTTTATGCCATTTATCTACTTCTTTGTTCAAAATGAGGGGCTCGTTTTTTTTTTTTGTTTTGCAGTTCTCGATGTTTCATAAAGAACAAATATATTTATTTTTCTATATAAAAACAACCAAAAATATCTTGCATTGTATTAAGTGTAATTTGTAATACATGTATGAACGATAATTATAGCGGAATTTATAATAGAAATTGAAAACACACATGCCAACAATACAAACGCAAAAAAGAAAATATAATTTAGGCATTTTAAAAATTCAAAGTGAATTTTTTTAATTAATTTAAAAAAAAAGACGTTATTTTTTCGAACTAGAACAAACTCTGTGAGACCTGGATTGGAGGTTATCAACTCTCACAGAGAATGTAAAATATTTAATTGAAAAAAATATGACCATTGACTTTATTAATAAAACAAAATTTATTGTAATTATTATATGAAAAAAAAATGATAAAAAAATTATCTCTTTTATTAAAATCAAAATTTAGATTGGTGATGTAAATGAAAATATAATCAAAATTAAATCCCCCTGGGTAACCATGTACGTGTTATTAAACTGGCCCTTTGTTATATTGTTTAGTAATATTATATTGATGTATTAAGATTATGTTGATAGGTAAAACCAAACAGTGTTGACTAAATTACTGTTAAAACCGCAAGAGATAAGTATATATATATAGTGACCAGAAATTTGGAATGGGGCAGCTTCCAAACCAAGGTCTTTATTACTATTATATATATGAATATAAACTAAAGGTGTATATCTATATAAACGAACATAAACTAGGAGATAGTAAAATTTTTGTATGTTAGTTTAAATTGGATATATTTTATAAGAGAGAAGATTATATTTAAATAATATACTTTTTTATAGAAATGAAGATTAAATAAATGAAAAAAAAAAAATAAATAATAATAATGGAGAATTCTATTAAAAATATTTAAATTTTACAAAAATACTTACCGGCCCTTGTGGGAGATTTTCCGGTTGGGTAATTTGGTCCAGACTATTTCTGTCGCATTCGGCGATACACAAGTGACTACTGTCGAATCACCGAGTTTTTTGACGAGACCCTTTTTTGCCTCACTTGGCATGATCTCGATCTGGGATTCTTGGCCGGTTACGCCTGGAACCAATCGAAAACGGAAATCCGATTAATTAGCGAGCGGCTAATCCTTTAATACCAGGACGGAAGAGGGTTGAAAAGACTGTTGGGATCAAGGGGCCTTTACAACTCATCTCAATCTGTTCATATAGCAATTAATCCAGATGTAGCTTTGAACTGATTTCAAAATAATAATCAAATTAGATGCTGTACATAATCTCTGGCATTTAATATTTACCCTTTTGCAATAAAAATACATATTTTTTGCTTGCTTTGACAAGCTCGTTACAATAAAGGAAGCTCAAACGCCTTCAAATAAATTAAAAAATAAAAACGCTCGTGCCCTTCGCTCTGCTTCTATCAAATTATTAATTCAAATTTTCCTGAATTTGAATAAAAAAAAAAAAAAAAAAAAAAAAAAAACTGTCATATATAAACCGCGAACATTTTGATTGATTGCTCTTTTATATTCCATAAACAAGTATTAATACTGAGTGTAAAATTTTTAGGTAATTTAATCAAAATTTTTATGACATAATAATTTATACAGTAGATGAGCAATCCGATATTTAGAAAAAAAGGTGCTTATACGTGAATTAGTTTATTTTGTTGATTTCTCAATTCAATAGTGATGCTTCACATAATAAACAAATGTTGATTAGAAAATTAAAAACATTTGTTTCTCGTATACTCTACAAATGCGTGATTATCTTAAACTAAAATTATATCAACTTTTGGAGTAAATACGTCTACCGATAGTAGTACTTCTGGTTGACGTATTTACTCCAAAAGTTGATACAGCTCTATAATTTAAGTGTAAGATGTGTATTCGATATTTAATCTATCTGACTTCTTGCGTTTTTAAGTAATCGTGATCATACACACAGACACAATTCCAAAAATGTTTTTTTTTTTTTTTTTTAACTCAGGCGAGGTTGATCAAAATCTTTTTACGATTACAATACTTTCACTACTTAGTATACAAAAAAAAAAATATATATATATATATATATAAAATTTAAGGGTATGATACAAATTTGAACTTATGTCGTCCTCTTATTTGAATCATAGTAAGATTTGATATTTCAGAGAAATTTATTTTTTATTGAATTATTTTTTAGTAATTAAATTGCAAAATAAATTTCTCTGAAATATCAGATCTTGTAATTAAATTACAAAATAAATTTCCCTGAAATATCAAATCTTGTAATTTAATTACTAAAAAATAATTCAATAAAAAATAAATTTCTCTGAAATATCAAATCTTACTATGCTCCAAGAAATTTATTTTTTAATTAAATTATTTTTTAGTAATTAAATTACAAAATTAAATATTTATTAATTCATACACCCGAAAAAGGTAAGGGTGAGCCGCCCGGAGTTGAACCAAGGATCCACCAATTCTTACTCGGTGTGCCCTTCCCACACCGAGTAAGAATTGGTGAATCCGTGGTTCAACTCCCGGCGGCTCACCCTTACCTTTTTCGGGTAAATGAATTAATAAATATTTAATTCTATAAATCCCCCTCGCGGCTTACATACTCGATGTATATACCCATAATATCTTAAATATTGTATATGTAATTTCTTATTTATTAAATAAATTACAAAATAAATTTTTCTGAAATATCAAATCTTACTTTGTTCCAAGAAATTCATTTTTTAATTCAATTATTTTTTAGTAATTAATTTTACAAAATAAATTTCTATATCATATCTTACTGTTACAAACTCTTAAATAAGAGGACGACATGAGTTGAAATTTTTATCATACCCTTAAAATTTTACTTTCTCGTATTCTAAGTAAAGGTAGCGAAAGTATTGAATCATAAATAAATTCGACCTCGAGATTTTGATTAATTTTAGACCTCCCTGAGATAAAAAAAAGAATTGAGTCTGTGAGTGTGTGTCTCTGTTTGTATGTGTAGTTACCATTACTTAAAAACGCAAGATGCCAGATCGATTATTTTAAAAATTTTACATAACTTAAAAGTCCAATATCTTATTAAAGCACGACTTTTTTTTTTATAAAATCAAAATTTTTAACTTGTAAAATTTTTTACCACTAGCAGATAGAATTATAGTTTACAGTAACCAACAGTTCGTTATTAATCAATCAAATTTTAAATAGAAAGTTAACATTGATTTCAATTTTAAACTGAAATAAAAAAAAAAAAATATTAATTATAGAGAAATTCTTTGAATAATTTTACTTCAACTTTCAACTATGATTTCACCTTCTAATAATTTGATGTATTATTTCTTGTTTTATCATGTTGATTAAATTTAAAGAAAAGTTCCATGAAAACATTTTATTCTATTTTCGAAAAGTTTTATATCTTGAGCTCGAATATTTCTTATTTAATGTGAATACAAACGAGCTGGTTATGCTAAGAAGATATGGAACAATAGAAACAGAAAGAGTTTAAAAAAACTTAGTTCCTAAAGAATGAAATCATTTAAAATTGCGCATTTTAACTTCTGGGCATTATTAAAATATCTTAAGGGATTAAAAGATAAGGTCAATTGGAAATCTTTTCCTTCGGATTTTATTTTTCTAATCAAATTCTTAATTTTATTATTTGAGAAAATGGAAAAAAATCAAGAAAATAACTATTCACCAATATGAGCTATTAAAATACTGGGACCATTATATATTCAGTGTTGAAAAATAAGATTTTTTTTTTTATAATCTCTAAGATAACAAAAAATATATAAAATACACATTTTTTATTAAAGTTCGTTTATTAATTATAACAACCTCCACACTTCAAAAATAATTCTAATAAATAAACACATAATAAATTTATTTAATGATTATTACACCCTCTAATAATAATAATATATCTTTAAAATTTATACATTTTAGAGGGGCGGGGGGGGGAGGCTAATTGTCTCTCAAATCATCAGAACCCCTCTAATAATAATAATATATCTGGAGGGTTCGTAGCCAGAAGGGTGGGTTAGGGGGTCCAAATCCCTTCCGAAAAATGTATAAATAAAGAGAAAAATATTGAGAGAAACATGATGTTATCAATAAAATTGATGTAGATTAATGTTAGAAATTATATTTTATATTCTTTAAAATTTATACATTTTAGAGGGGAAGGGGGGGGGAAGATGAATTGCCTCTCGAATCATCAGAACCCCCTCTGAAACCATTTTTGTAGAATGACCCATATATAAGATAGAAAATAAATAAAATTTGAAAAATATTCTAAAAAATATAATTTATAGTTAATGAAAAAATTTAAAATTTTACTTCTCTAGTAATTCAATAAATTCAAACATAAAATGATTTATTTACTTATATCTATTTTGATCATTTTCATAACTAATTATATTTGATAAACTTACAATAGTGTCTCAAAATTGATCAACAATAATTTCAAATATTATATAAATGTTATTTCATCATGCATAAAGTATATAATCGATCATTTATAAATATAAGTTAATTAAATTATATATCAATTATATAAAAGATTAAATTATCATATGGATTATCTACTTGGTATAAATATATAATGAAGTTTGTAAATTGTAATATAATTGGGTTTAGTAAAATAATTAAAACTCATGATTATAAGTCTAAAAATCGATAGAGTAAAAATTCCGTACATTTTGAAAATTAAGTAAATAATCAGTCAAAAATTGCATTTAACAAATTTGTATATTTTTTGTTTGCCGACCCATGGCAGCCGGGAATCGAACCCTGGATCTCCAGCCAATCTGGAACATCGGTGTTCTACCTTGAGTTCGATAGGGCTTCATATTATAGTATGATAATGATTTTAACAGATTTTTAAATAACTTTTTTTATGGAGGAGGGGAGGGGGTATTAATATATAGTCCCGCAAGTCTCTCGGCGGCTCTGTGTTTTTCCGATTTTCCCTTCATTTTGGTTAAAATTATCTTTTAGTTGTTCCCTAAAATATATTACTCCTTATTCCTTCAAAAATGTTTGAGGCCCACTTTAATATTCGATCTTCTAACATATAAATATTTTATTTTTACATAAACATCTTACTTGCAAACATAGATTCTTTTAAACATTGTGTAAAGACAAGAAATAGAAGACATTTTTTTTTTTTGCTTAAATCTTGGTTTATTTTAGCAAATAATAATACAATAAAATATATTACTAATTGCAATAAAATACAACGTTTCGGCTGCTAAATCTGTAGCCGTCATCAGGTAGATGCATTCACTCTGAATAATGAACACCAACTGAGGGTTAGGTTTTATTTACATGCATGGCGGACTTTGCTTCACCCACATTTGTAGCCAACTTCACTTCGTTCACATGAGTTGGTCACTTCATGAATCCAACAATTGAATTCAGAGTGAATGCATCTACCTGATGACGGCAGCCTATTGTAATTAGTAACACATTTTATTGTATTGTTATTTGTTAAAATAAACCACGATTTAATCCAAAAAAATGTCTTGTATTTTTAATAACAAAAATCGTGAAAGTAAATCAATTAATTGTGTAAACACTATTACTCAGGGGTCGGCATCTTGGTGCCGCATTCAAATATCTAAATTCTAACTGGTAAATATTTTAAAATTTATTTAAAAATTGCCTTTCAATTTGACGGTGCACGAACTTTTATATTTCAGAAATATGTCAGACTACTAAATAAGGTTGCCGACTCCTGCTATTGTTACTACAACAATCTCGCACATTTTTTTAAATAAAATTTTTTAACTTTCATTTCCATCACCAAATTATTGCAATATATAGTATTATTATTTTTATGTAAAAAGAATAATTGAAATTTCTTTTTAGTTGCTTGAAAGTAGGCAATCCAAATGACCCAATCGCTAATTACTCAAAACCTCCTCTAGAGGTGATTACTCTTGCGTAGTCTCTAGAAATGATTAAATAAACATGGGTGGTCTGCTGACATTAGTGAGTTGACCATTTCCAGACAAGAACAAGGGGTTTATTATTTATTAAATCATTGATAACCCAACCTGTCGCTAGATGTAAATTTTATCAACTCATCTAGTTTGTATAAATTACAAACTTCATAGTAATTCGTATTTCATTTAGTGAATATATCATTTGAATATTAATATATTATCGGTTAATTAACTTTTGTGATTCATACCTCTCTTTTCCAAGCTCTTAGAATTGATATTCATCAAAAATATTTTATTAATTATCATACCCCTACCTATAAGTTTAAAATTTTATTAATTTAATTTTAAATGACAATAAATATTTTATATTCTTTTATAGGGTCGTATTTTTTATTCGAAATTTCATTTTAATTTTTTTATTTTCGAGACTTCGCTTTGAATAATAAAATGGATTATAAATTCAATGTAAGATATTTTTTTAAATTAAAAATTATATTTATTAGAAAACTTTTTATTCATGTTAATAAGTCTAGTTTTCAATTGGAAAAGTTGAAATTTGTAACTGTTTAAAATAAGTCGATATCAAATGATTTGTTTAAATATCAATATCAGATACATAATAAATTTCACAACTTTTTTGTTGAGTTGACCAAATCAATAGGTACTTGATTTCAAATAAATTTCTAATTCGTATTTATTGAACTTATTAAAGGAAGGGTTGCGAAAGAAGTGACTGGCAGCCAAATTTTTTCTTTAAATGTTTTATTGGGCCGACTTTTCCGTCTCGATAGAGGCCTTCAGGGCCCAATAAGGGCCAAGAAAGTATATATATATTTTGCATCAGTACATATAGCTGCCTAATACAATATATATATATACTTATTGGGCCCTGAAGATGGCCTCTATCGAGCTGTAAATGTTTTAAAATAAATTTTTCTTTTATTTTATTGATCCTTTTCATTTGACGTTTCTGTCACGGTATGGACATCTTCACAACCTGATAATAATAACTATCCAATATTTCTGTTGAAAGGTAGAGGGTGAGCTGTATTTTTTATTAAATATTTATTGATATTTCATTCTTTCACAATTTATTTTTACTGCCCGTTATTCCAATTGATCTTTTTTATTTGTGAAATTCACTTTACCGTGTCATATTGTAGATAGAGAAATAACTAAAAGAAAAATTATTTGATGAAATGTAATTTGCAAGATATGTGATAGTTTAATTGAGAGACTAGCAGAGCCCTTGATCCCTAGCACCTGAATCCAGGAAGAGGAAACAATTTCGGTCCCTTTGGAACCCAGTCCTTGCTGCCCAGCATGGGTTCCATGATTTAAACTAAGCCCCTCGATGAAAACATGCCAAACACAATGGGCGCCAAATCCCAGGGGCTCAACGGGCGACAGAAATGCCCCAGATAGGACAGACAGTCAGATATCAACAACACCAAAGCGAGAGATAAGATAAGAAATGGATTCGCAGGCAGAAAATTTCCAGAAGCCCTTTTTGAAATTGTCTTCTTCTACTCTATAAAAAAGTGATTTATCTATCAAGGGCTTCCCGAAGACGGGCCACTTTTGAATATTTGAAAATCGTGGAAAAAAAAAACTCAACGATTCCACTTATTCAAGATCAACACACGGAGTGAATAAAATATCTATTTTTTTTTTAAAGGACATTTCAACCTTTTTTTTTTTAGTTTTACGACAATTTCTCAACCACTAACCATCAATGAAATGACAGTGGAAATGATAGGAATTTATAAAAAAAAAAAAAATGAAATCTAAATTGGATTAAAAGAGAAAAAAACAAAATTTATTATAATAAATATCTAAGCAAAAAATTAAGTTATTTAAAAAAAAAAATCAATTTTTTTATTGAAATGAGAATTTTATTTTATTAACTAACAATTAATTTATCAACCAACCTGAATACATTGATATTAAAAATGACAATGTTAAGAATAATCAGAATTCAGAATTTTATACAACCAAAAGAATACAAAATGATACAAATTTTCAAACATATTGGGGATTCGGGAGGCAAATCTGTTCGCATGTTTTTGCCGATAAGATAGCGTTAGGGGTCTTAAAAAATTAGCCAAAAGTCCAAAATTTGCCAACAGATGGCAGGACTATATTTAATCATATGTATTTGTATAATTTTCGTAGAAATGCCGTAAGATATCCAGTCCAGACACCTATCGGCTGAATGCTCGACTATTTTGACGGTTTTTTAATTACAAATCATCTAAATTTTTCTTAATTAATATGTGATTAATAATAATAATAAATTCATTTTTAAATTAAAAAAAAAGAAAAAAAATTTAAAATTATTGTTTTTCTGCATTTGCTTGATTACAAAAAAATTAATTTTCATAATTTTTTAATAAGTCATTAAACTTTCTGTTACAATAATGCCTTATGAATTTACAAATCATATACATAATATTTAAGATATTATATATAATCACGTTCAGATCCGTGAAGAAATATTAAACTTATGAATTTAATTAAAAAAAAAAAAACTGCATTGAAAAATTCCTTATAATAGTCTAGTTTTTTTAAATTAATTTTATTTAGACCACTCCTACTCCCCCTTAAAAGCTCCCTTCTACACACTACACCACAGTATGTTTGGCAAATTGGTAAAATTGAAAAATAACATCAAAATTCTCATGTTTTTGATCCCAGCTTTATAAATAATATTAATGTTATTTATTAACAAAAGTTAAAAAAAATGCAATGAGTTAAACATACTAGCATTAATTCTATTAATCAGCTACTAATTGAGATAAACAAAAAAAAAAAGTATAAAATAAATTTGCACATCAAAATTTTTTTTTTTAATTTCTATGCTAATCAATAATTACATGAAAATACAAATTGTTTAATTAAAATATTGTATCGGAATGACTAACAGCTAATTTCAATGAATGGTAATTCAATGATAACATTTAATATTAATTATAAACCTAATTCATGAAAGTATAAAAAATATTTGACTGGCACCTGGATTGTAGTACAATACTAGAGTACTAGGAGTTAGTTCCGATCTAATCTACAAAATTTTAATTAATTATCAATTAATTGAAATAAATAGAGAAAGGATTTAAATGCCGAAAAAGACCTTAAATAAAAAATACATATTTAGGTAGGACTTGAAAAAATTATTAAGGTACAGTACAAGTACTCTAATATCTTGAAAATCGATAGAGTTGGCTAATTTACCTCTAAATATACCGCTTAAATTTTTTAACTGATCAATTAAATATTTAAACTCATATTTTTAATCAAAATTTTATTATAATTGTTTTATTATTTTAGTAAGTCTCAATCGAGACAATTTAACTTAACTAGCTGTACCGCCTGCCTTCTGCGGGCCCCGTGCCCTACACCCTGGCGGGCGGCGTCTCGGGATATGATTAGTAGAAATAAAAGTAAATATTTTTATACTACTAATATTAAAAATATTATTAGTAAGAGAGAATATAATGTTTTTATTTTAAAAAATAAAAAAAATTTCATTAGCATTCACTAATATTGCAAAGAATACATAAATTTCATTTCATTATTTAATATTTTCATACATTTCCTATAAGTGAAATCGTAACTTTAACAATTAAAAACTCCAAAAATAATTTTCCTGTAAACTCTAGAAGGTCCTCTTTAACGATATAAAATTTGGTTTCGAAATTCCAACTGGAAGTTGCTCAAATAGAACGTGACAGACAGACAGACATTAGCGAATTATATATATACAGATTTAGAGCTTAGTAAATTTTATTATAAATCTACTGCTAATTTAGTCAAGTAATCAAAAAAATTTTATATACCCAAGTAAATTCTTAACCTATTTGAAATTTAAAAAATTGTATAATTTTATTAAACTGTATTTACCAAGGGGCTGTATGACTGTAGAGTAGAGAAGTGTTGATAAAATAAATGCAGCGAACGAATTTTCTCTATTAGCATGAGATTACGTTTCGGTTCCAAGTTTAAAACATCATCAAAGCTGTGGCTGTGTCATATGTAACACATCACTCATTTAATGCTGTTTGTAATTACTCGTGAAAGAAAAAGAAAATGATGAATGAACTTGCATTTTAAATTTAAAAAAAATTCACTTTTATTTTTATATAAAAAAACGGGAATTTTTCTTCTATATTCCAAGCCCTTCTAAATATTCCGACAGTGTAAGGACCTCACTCACTGCTTATTTTTCAGACAATTTATCTTGGCAAGACAAAACTATTTATATTTGAGAAAATGTCTTTCCGAGCCTTCAGCCAACTTGTCAATTTACTCTTCCTTTTCCAATACAATAAGGTCGAGAATTTTCTTTTCTTTCTTCCAAATACGAATATTCAATAAAATTTTCTTATTTAATCCCATTGTTAGGCTTATATATTTTATATTAAAAAGAAATAATGATATTATATCGTAATTATTACTTTTGACAATAAACAAAGTTATTTTGTAATGATAACAAAAAAAAAACAACCCCTCTCTTATATATCGACTCACATTCGCCCTTTTTTTGCGACAAAATAATTTGTGACAGATCGTTCCCCTCGGGAAAAACAAAATCAAAAATAAGATATGTCGAATTTTTTTTTTTATTCGAACAAAACTTGAGGGAAAAAAAACTCTACTATTACCTACATATTATATAAAATAAAAAAATGGATATATTATTTATACAATAAAATATTAATAAATAAAAAAAAATATTACAAACAAAACAAACAAATACTGTACAAAAAAGTTAAATAAATAATCAATAAACCTTTAATTAAATTAAAAAGTTTTCAACAAGTTTGATTCACGACCCTTGGGAATTCACTGTAAATACAGACACTATTTTATTTTAACTAACATGTAAATATTGGTTTTCAAACGACGCTATAAAAATTTCGTTTAAGACAACAATGAATAATTAACTCTCGTCCCAAGTGAGAAAAATATTTACCAATTAGAATAAATAGAAAAAAGGTCTGAAATATCCTCTGATGCCGAAAAAGAACTTAAACGAAATATATAATCATACATCTTTGTTTACTTTGGTGAATATTAAATTTATAAATGAATTTAAGCTGACAAAATTAGATATAAGCCGATTCCAAGAATCGACCATTCGGTCTGACCCATATCAAATCTCACAATAAGTAATAAGTAATGTCAGGCGACAGATTTTAATAATATAAATTGAATTTCGAGCGGAAAATTTACACAGTATACTGTATAAATGAATTAGAATTTTACTAAATTCCGATTATTTTCAAAATATTGTATAAATGAAACAATTAATGTTACTACAATTTGAATATTCAAAAGTGTATATAAAATTAATTCCATTATTATCTCGAGAAACTTTTCTTTAAACAATTTTTTTTACAATTGGAAGATTTTCGCTGGATCACATGTATAAGGAATATGACCGGAGAATAAAAGCCAGCATTTGATGGACTCCTCTCACATCTTTAATTGGTAGATATTTCGACCGGCATCACGCCTGGTCATCATCAGTACAAAAAACTGATTTGATGGAGGGCCCGTGTCATACAATAACGCTCGCTCGCATTCACGTCTGTCCTCTGCTACCCGAAAAATTTTAAAATACTTAGAAATTGTATGACACGGGCCCTCCATCAAATCATATTTTTGTACTGATGATGACCTGGCGTGAAATATCTACCAATTAAAGATGATGTGAGAGGAGTCCATCAAATGCTGGCTTTTATTCTCCAGTCCTTTCCTTATACAATTTTTTAAATAATTTCGTGAGTATGTTTTATTGTTGATGGGTCAACGACCCGTTTTGTTGGTGTTGGTCGAGGATTCGGTGGTTTTGTTCAAGGGTAGCACACCGATAGATTGGAGAACCTGAGCTCAATTACTGAAGGCCATGGAATGTTTTTGGCCCACTAAAGAAAAAAAAACATTCAAAATTGTTGAATATTTCTATGACTTGTTAATTCGAACCGAGGTATTCAATGATAGACCTAAAAATCATACTATAATATAAGCGCCTGACTTCCTGTCCCTGTGTGTATGTATCTATCAGGGCGCTGATTGGCTAGAGTTACAGGATGTGGAGCGGGAGAGGAAAATTTATGTCAGAGAGGGAAACTTGAAAATTTGCAAACAGTGAGCAAGAATAAATTTGATGCATTTGCCCGCCTAAGGCGAGCAAGGGGGTCCAGGGGGCGTAACCCCCTGGCCAGTGTAAAGTCCGCCGAAGGCCACTAGTTATTTAATAATTAGAATGAATAAATGTGGGAGGAACAGCCAATATATAGACCCGAAAGGTCTCCGGTGACTAGAACGCTTCATTAGGGTCTTTAGACCAATATATATATATATATATATGACTAGAACCTTCATTCAGTAATATATATTGGCTACTCCTGCCCACATTTATCCCCACTATATATTCATCACAGCCACTACTTTCGATAAGATTAGTTAATAATTAATTTCCTTTTTAAGCGAATTTTTCTTTACACATGGCGTCATATAATTAGAAATTTACCTAGAGTTCGTTGATTTTTTATTATTATTGTTATTATTATTATTAAATTACAAATTAAATCCATAAGGTATTTCCAATGTGTATATAATAGAATTTTAAAGGAGGTCAATAATTTCCACTTCATTAAGTTTTCTTGAGAATAGAATACTTGGCCTATATCTTAAGAGAAACTTTGCTTAAGTAGCTGTATTGCCATATTAACTTTTCAGGGTTCAAGGTGGCAATCTGAGAGCCCCCGAACCTCGACTCTATTTATTTATAACTTGGAGCATATCAGATAATACCCCAATGGAATATTTCTATTAAACAACGATCTCTCTCTTTCAAATATAAGATATAACGGAAAATAGAATCCGATCATAAAAAAAAGAAGATTAAAGGGTAGTGGATTAATTTGATTAAAATAAAAACAAAATAGTTTCTACAAAAAGAGAAATCAATATAACAAAGGATGTCAATGTTTTTTTAATTAAATTTGATTAAATTTCCCCTTCCCTGGAGCGTTTTTTTTACTAGTTTGTATTTTTTTTTTAAACTAATTAAATTCATATTATTTTTTTTTTTTTACTTAATTCGTTAAAAATATTTTCTATTTGAGTATTTTATTATTTAACTGTTTATTAATAAGTATGATCTTTATTAGATTAAACTTATTCTAAAGAGTTAGAGAGAAAAACAAGAATGGCAAATGAATAGAAAATTTATGAGAGCAAATAAGGAATACAGAAAATAAACTATACTGTAAAAAAAAATCTGAATTTTCATTTGTTTTTAATTTAATTTCGTGAATTTTAATATATCCCAATAATAATCAAACATTGTTCTATTCATCTCGAGATGAAAGTAAATGACATCTCATCTCCTATTTATATAAAAATATTTTTATTCGTATCTATTTTAGAATGTTTTTGAGTTAATTTTATATTCTACAGTATTATTTTCAAATGTCTTATTTATGTTCTGTTTTTAGATGGCTGTTTGTTCTACAATTTCATCTCCATTTCTATATTGACTGTTGAAGTCTCAATTAGCAACGCACTTTCTTAACTCTTGGGTGAGTTTCTATCTTTTTTGTTAATTTTACGGTTTCAATTTTTCTTTAATTACATACACACTTAGAGAGAAGACAGTAGCTTCTCGTGACAGGGATTCCCGGTTTGGTTCCCTTCTCAAGCGAGAAGTATTTATTTCAATTAAATAGGGATGGGGTCTAAATGGCCTTATATTCCGAAAAAGAACCTTAAACAATTTAAATAAATAAATACACATTATATTTCAATTGATTAAATTAATTTTTACTTTCTCTTACCCTATATATGAAATGTATTTAGAGATTATTGCGATCATGTCAAAAATTCGATGTCGAGATTTTGATGGATATACATGTTTTGAGGTCCCCTGAGTCCAAAAAAGTGGCTCCCGCAAATTGGTCTGTGTGAACATTTTTGACTATGAAGGAAATGAGCTAGGAGGTTGAAATTTTATATTTAAGTTAGGCACCCTCCTATCTCGTGTAAATAAGCCTTTTAAACAAAATCGGCCAAAAAGTAATAGTACTTGACCGATGTACTTTTTTAGTTTTTTTCGATTTTATCAAAATTCGCTCCAACAATTTTTTTTAAAAATTGATAAATCAACTATTTTTTAGATGCCCTTTAAAATGTATATTCTCATTTTGCCGTTGAATTCTTCTGAAGACCACTTTACTCTTGTTCTTCATAGGAAAGATAGGAGGAATGGTTGTCATGGTAACAAAATATAAAAAATCTGGTGTGACTGGCGCACAGCACACAACTTTCTCTTACCTTCGGAAATCGAAAGTTGTGTTCTGTGCTTGTCACACCAGATTTTTCGTGTCGACATATATTTAGTTTCCGCAGATATATTAGAATTCAAGATGTAAAATTTATAAGTATGGGAAAATATTTATATTTTGTTACCAGGTCAACCATTTCTTCTATCTTTCCTATGAAGTATAAGAGTAAAGTGTGCTTCAAACAATTTTGAGGGAAAAAATACATTTTAAAGAGTATCTAAAAAATAATTGATTTTTGAATTTTAATCAAAATCGTTTGAGCGAATTTTGAGAAAATCGAAAAAAAACTGAAGTACATCAGTAAAGTATTAGTACTTTTTGGCCGATTTTGATTAAAAGCTTATTTTCACGCCCTAGGCGGGTGACTAATTTAAATATAAAATTTCAACCTCATAGCTCAATTCCTTCATGCTTAAAATTGAACACACACAGACAAACAGACAGACAGACACACAGACAGACCATGTCTCGAAAACCACTTTTTCGGATTCAGGGGACCTCAAAACGTATATATCCATCAAAATCTCAACATCGAATTTTTGACATGAATCCAATACTTTCTCTCTTAACATATATAGAGGTAAGAGAAAGTAAAAATATTTTTCTATGTTTTTCTATATTTTGGATTCTAATATATTGGCGGAAACTAATTATATCTCGACACAAAAATCTGGGGTGACAAGCACATAACACAAATTTTAATTATTTAGAGAAAAGAAAGTTTTATCCTGTGCGACCAGTCACACCAGATTTTTTCTGTCTTTTTGTGAAGAATAATTCGCATAAAATAGAAAGAATTTATTTTTCTTTAAAAGATAAATTAATTTAATTTTATTGCTTGTGTTCTATTTATAGAACATTGTTGGCGCCTCACCCCACTCCAGCCAGTGCGGCGACCGTCGCCGCCTCGGACAGCAGCCTCAGTATACAGGCAGGCGACGCGCCGCGACGCTGCAGCTCTAACGCCAAGGCATCATTCTCTCCTCTCTTCGTTGAAATTCTCTCGAATTCATCACCAACAGGTAAATATCACTCAATTATTTATTGCGTTTCAATTTAATTATAAAAGCGAAGTAAAAGAGATACATACAGTTATCCTTTTCGCAATTTTATGTCGGTTTCTTATGAAGGTCAAAGCAAGAAGTTTCAAATCTTAGGTTAGAGTGAATTCAATAATGGAATATTTTTTTAAAATATATTAACGAATCAAGTCAAGATGTATTTTCTTCATTAATTTTCATCAACAAATTAAAGTTATATTTAAATAATTATGAGAAGCTACCAATCAATTGAAATAAATATAGATGCGGTACCTAATAATAATAATAGAATAGAATAGAAATGGAGTTTTTCAATTTCATTACATAATTAGACTATTTAGTTTTTTAATACATATTTCATTTTTTTTTCTTTGGTAGAGGAAAACAAAAATTTAACATTAAAAAAATGGGTCGTGAATGACCTTTTTTTTTTGTTAACAACACTCACACTTTTTTCCCATTCACACACATGCACACAGTCTTTTCGGCAACTCAGGCCATATTAGGCTTTAAACGATAACCGTTATTGTGTGGATATATAAATTGGGGTCCAGGCATTCTTATTTAAGCCATTTGGATACCAAATGGCTTAAATAAAATCATCGGACTGCCTGGGATCCGAACCCTCGACCCTTGGTATACAAGGCAGGCGCGCTACCAACTACGCCAAGCCCGAGGGCTAACTTTTTTTAATGTCTTTTTAAAAGCAGTAATTCGCAAAAATTTTCATTAACAATGAAAATCGTCTAATTTAAATTTATTTCTTGTATTATTGACAGAGCATTGTTGGCGGTGCTCGCTGGCTTCCCCACTCCAGCCAGCGCGGCGACCGTCGCCGCCTGAGGCAGCAGCCTGCAGTTAGTAGATAGGCAAGCAGGCGACGCCGCAGCACAAACACCGAATTTTCTCTCTCTTCGTTAAAACTCTCTCGAAAACATCACCACTAGGTAATTATCATTCACTCATTATATATTCCTCTTCCAATTAATAGGATCGCTTATGATATAGATAATTAATTATTTTAAGAGTTAAAATTGAAAAGATCTAGTCTGTCCTAAGCTTTTAAATATTATTAACAGATTCAATACATGTCTAAATGCCGGAACTCTCTCTCTCTCTTCTCCCGTTTATTCACTCAACTCATTCCTTATTGAGCGATTTATTAAAGGTATTTAAATATCTCTTTTGTTTTTTAATAATTAGAAAAAAAAAAAAATTTTATTTATCATTTGCACATATTAAATTGATGCTCTAATTAAAGAATTTGTTAATGTCTATAGGCATCAGTTGAGAAAAAGATGGCAGTTATTAAAATAATATTTCACTTGGTTATTTATAAAAAATTTTTAATCCAATCTTTATAACATCTATACATTTTTTTAAACAGGGGCGAATTAAGGATTAAAAATCTAGTGTGACTGGTCCCACAGCTCACAACTTGCTCTTACCTTTAGTAAAATAAAATTGTGTACTTTGCTTGACACACCAGATTTTTTGTGTCGAGAAGATTGGGGGGGGGAACAAAAATATATTAATATATTCATGATTTTACTTTCTCTTACCTATGTGTATACCAGGTATGTTAATATTCATATATACTATATATATAGAGAGAAAGTATTGGTTTCAAAAATTCGATGACGAAAATTTGATGGATGTACACGTTTTAAGGTCCCCTGAATC